>CM060947.1:111162094-111197094 GCA_030765055.1 Mantis religiosa
GTGTGGATTGCATCCACAGAAAAAAACATTTGCGAGCTCTTCAAAATGTGAAAAAAGACAAGCGTCTCAGTTACTGTTAAAGAAACGGCTTCGACGTCAAGGTAACAAGTCATCTTCCTTTTATAAAGAACTATGTGAAGTGTTTTGTTAGTGCAAATATTCCGCTGGTGAAAATTAATTCCAAATTACGAGATTTTCTTGAACGTCACACTGGTCATGACAATTCCTAATGAATCAACTTTGCGCAAAAGTTACCAAACAAAAATGTTATGAAGACACGTTAAACCGAATATGTGAATGAGGGAAAAAATTATGTATAAATTGAATGAGACAACCGATTTAGAGGGGCGTTATGCGCCCAATGATACACTAGAAGCTACTAGTGCCGGGACAAATGTTTCTTCTAACCTTAGCGTTATGGAAACTGTTAACCACTGTCAGATATGTAAACTGCTCGATAAATCCATGTGTTTATCGTGGCCAAGTGGAATACAGCATGACAACATGCTCCTCTTCCTAACAGACGCGGCGTCTTACATGGTAAAGGCGGCAAAATCGATCCAATTATTTTTACAGTAAGACAGTGCATGTTACGTGTTTGGCCCATTATTTTCATCGAATTGCGGAACAGGTTAGATTAACATTTCCAGAAGTAGATACACTAATTTCCACAGTAAAGAAAATGTTTTAGAAAGCGCCAACCCTATGTATTTCAAAGATAAAGCCCCTGGTACAGCTTTGCCCCGGCACCACTTTTAACAAGCTGGGGTACATGGCATAAATATACTACTATGAAAATTTTCAAAAGTGAGAGAAGTCGTGAATAGCTTAGATAGAATAGATTCTAAGGCAGTTGAGAGGGCACAGGATCTGTTTTCTGATACTCAAATCCAAGGCAAATTAGCTTTCATTAAATCAAATTTTACATTTTTGACGGATACCATAACCCGCCTTGCAGAAAGTGGTATGACATTGGGATAAGACGATTAGGTTAGTGAGGATTACGGAAGAAGAGAATACAAATTGTAAAAGATGAGATTGGGGGACAAATTAGACAGAAACTAAAATTTTTGTTGGACAAAAATAAAAGGATACCAAACAGTTTGTCAGAGTGCCAATATCTATCAGGAGAAAACTTCAGAACTGATATTCTGAACAGATTTAACAGGCAGTGACATAGTGTTTCTCAAATATGCACCTATAACATCTGTGGAAAGTAGAGAGAAGTTTTCTCAAAGTATAAAGCAGTTTTAGCTGACAACCGCCGTTCCTTTACTTTTGATAACTTGAATATGACCATGGTGGTGTACTGCAACGCTAAGTAAGGTATGTTTGGGCTAATGGGTACAATAACTTATTGTTTCATATTGTGACTTTGTGGGTTCGTAGAATTAAAAGTCCAATTTGCCGAAATTATAAATGTTCTTTATTTGCGTAGAAATACACTCCGTAGCAGCAAAATTACATCACATATCACAACACACACTCTACCAAGGTCGATAACAATAATAATCAGCACTCGTTACACAGCATTGTTCACAGCTGTTTACTGTTTTACTCACAACTCTCTGCAGTTCTCACGCTTACCTCTCCCGCGACTGTTTTACAACTGTCCGCTGGCGTGTCACAATCTCTCAAATACCTCATTAATAATTCTAGATACTTCCGGAACAAAAAAGAAATCCAAACAGTCAAGAAGTAACTAGAAAATTTCCATTTATCACAGTTTGTTTGTTTCGCAGACCTTTATCTGCATGTTATCTTTGCCGGCTTTTGGTTTTCACACTGCCCGCCTATTAGTTTCTTTTTGTGTAAACAAGCCGCGCGATCGTAGATAGGGTTCGCGACAATATTTTATAAAATTGAAAAAGACCTACTATTTAGTAGCAATAATTGCATTATTTACTAAGAAAATTAATTTTAAAATATGGTTATTCGAACCATATATTCATTATTTTTTCTGTGACAGTTATTAATTTATTATTATGAAAGAAATTTGTTAATTGTTATTTTATGTGCAAATTTTTTATATTTTAAGGGCATTTTATAGCTCAGTTTTTAGAGAATTTTTAGATCAACTTCCGCGCCCTAAGATCACATAGTAAACCGGTGTGTAGCGGACAGTTAGCCTTCTAAGTCTGAACACTATATCCCTAGACCATTATGCTTATGTAGTCAAGTGTCTACTGTATCTCTGCTTCTACGATGGGCAGATATCAGCTTATGCACGAGTCCACATAGGCCTCATATAGCATTAAACTATGGTAGGCATCTGAAATTGGAACTATTCTACGGCGAGATCAACCGCGATGACTGGCGCAATTGTTTGCACCCTTTACAATTCGTAGTATAGTTTTCAAAAAAGATCTAAAAGAAGCATTTCTAACATCAGTTGTTAGCACTAGGCGACTGTAATTCTGCTTCTGCAGGTAGCTCATTCACTATTAACATCTCTTTTCAATTTTACTGTTATTTCGGATTAAGGAGAAAAATTTCAGTCATGGTATTAAATATCTCAATCCGGTTATCACCTTGGCGACTAAGGGTGACCAAGAAGGGCTGAAAAATGCTCAAATTGGTTGGTCTGATATTCACTTTAACGTGAATTAGTTACCCTAAATTTTCAGACAGTAAACAAAACTAATATTGTGCATACCATTTAAAATGTTGCTTTGCTTGTAGCTTTGGGGAGGAACATTGTGCAGAAAAACGTTTTTAAGCTATTGTTTGCTCCTCTTTTCTTTGTAACATAGGCTTGAAAATACGCAGAACCTTAAATACAAATAAAGGGAAAAGATTATCTGCAGAGTTTGAGAGTAGTGAAACTGAAATGCGAATAATTTGTGTAACCCGAATCACGGTTGTGTGAAAGCGCAGTATATCAAGCAACCAATCTAGTGTTAAATACAGTTAAACCCCTTAGAGCTCTAGGTAGGGATAATATAGTTTTTTGGTAGGTAGTTCTGACATGTCTATACATTGTAATACTTGCAGGAAATAGGTGTTGCAAAAGCTTTCAGCCATATTTTAGTGTCACAAAAATTATTGGCAGGTAGGGTTTACCCCGTGATTTATCACTGGCGGCATTCGAGCGAAGCTACACTAAGAAACATGAACGAATATAAAATTCGTTAATAGCTGTTTGTAATCGATACGTCCAGTGTGACAAATGATTCACTCTACAACTTACATCCGTCCCTTTTGGGTAACAAGAAAGCCAACGTGATGATGAAATTATGTTTAAACACACGGCTTTCTCTACCCATTACAAATTCAGATAAAACGTAATTATTTATAAACAAAAACGTGATTCTCTATGACGATACATAGCTTGCTAGAAACAATTTCAAAAGCCTTTTGCAGACACAACTGACAGAAGCACATTTAAACAGTTACACTGTAGGTGTTAGTACATTGTGTAGAAAAATGTGAACACTTCAAACATTTTCAACATTTAGAGGAAGCATGCCTGGAAAAATTTGAACACTTAAGATTCAAGTTTATTTAGTAAATCGTTAAAGCTACGAAACAAGTCGTGTAAACATATTACGAGGGTCACTGATAAGTCCAGGGCCTCACAATAAAAGAAACATTTTTTTTCTTTCTCAACAATATCTCCAGAAAGGCTAATACATTTGTCATATCGGTGTTCTAATTTACTTAAACCATTTCTGTAGTGTGATTTATAATGGTCCTCAAAAATAGGTGTTTACCCCATCAATGTCTTCCTCGTTGCTGTGAGATCTTTGTCCTCCAAGAAATTTTTTGAGGTTCGGGAACAGATGATAGTCACTAGGTGCTAGATCTGGTGAATAGGATGGATGTTCAAGCAATTCGAACTTTTAATTCTCACATTTTTCCCATTCCAATGACTGAACGATGGGCCGGAGCATTGTCTTGAAGAGACAAGATTTTCTTTCTTTTGCCAAATGAGTTATTTTTCACTTCACCTCATCACTCAAACATAGCAGAAAGCTTACGTAGCAGTTCCCAGTGATACTTTTGCCCTTTTCTAAGTAACCAATAAAAATAATTCCCTGTGCATCCCAGAAAACACTCGCCATAAACTTGTTAGCTGACAAAATTGACATTGCATTTTTTGGAGGTGGTTCACCTGGCGCAATCCACTGTTTTGACTGTGATTTACTTTCTAGAGTGTAGAATGTATGTAAGTTTCATCCCTGGTAATAAGCCGTAACAGAAATTCGCTGAGATCTTTACGGTAGAGCGCCACATTCTTAACGGAAACAGTTTTTCTTTGCAACTTTTTATCAGGTGTCAGCAAACGCCTCACCCATCTTGCGCAGACCTTATGAAAGCCCAAAGCATTACTTAAAATATTACTTGCAAGTTCTTTTGATGTGTTTACAGCCTCTGCTATCTCAACTTTAATCTGCGGCCTCCCAGTACTAAACCATGGATTTTTTCAATGATCTCTGTAGTTTGACTTCCACAGTGCGTCCAGAGTTCAACGTCCCATTATAAACTTTGCATTTAACAATTGTATATGAAGGGGCAGTATCTTTCGATGTACTCTCAATGTCCTCCTTGATTTCTTCAGGCGTTAAGCCTTTCAAATGGAGGTATTTAATCACTGCTCGTTTTTCAAAATCCTCCATTTTCACGAAACTTCTACACTTGTCTTGTTTAAAATGCTGACATTAAAAAACTATACAAGATATCGATTGACCTGCAACTATGGATACAAGCTAGTCTAGAGTTAAACTATATGATGCTATCCGTCAAACTGACCCAGTGACGTCATCTCTATGTGAGGCCCGGGCCTTATCAGCCGATCCTCGTAATAAGATTATGACAAAGCTTATCATTTAAGTATTTAATTAATCAGGTGTCAATATTAAGTATAGATTTTCGTTCAATAAAACACTATAATATAATACCTGCGAGTTTATTCATATTTTAAATTTACGTGGTTTCGGCCGCGAGTCATATTATAATGTGGGCACGTTATTAGAAATTTGCTAACCCCTGAAGTAAAGGATAATTTGGGATGTAGAAACTTTGTGAAAACATTGTATTGTGCTAATGAAATATTCGTTAATATTGCGCAGAATATTCTTAATCCGCCGCACGTATTCTGCAGCATATGATCCGGTGTTATTTACCCTGTTTGCCGGTTGGCCACCAAGGATTGGCCATGTTTTCCTGCTTATCATTTGTTCGTGGGTTAGATGTAGTGCCATCGTCGCTCCAGGGGTCTGGTCCTGTTCTTTCTAGAATGGCGAATTGGTTTTTAGTTTAGTTTTAGTTTAGTCTTGATACAGTTACAATCTTCTACTGATGACGTAACATACAAACCATCCAAATTAATCTTTCTATTCTAAAGCGCAAATGACTGGTTATTTAAGATTTCCTGGACCAATTAAAACAAAACTCATCTTTATGTGTTTCTGTTGACTGTGTTCTATTTATTCGGTTAGATTCCTGGCCTCATTTAGTTTCGTTTGCCAAAAGTGAATGTATTATACGTTCAGGGCAAAACACCTAATTTGAGTCATCATCTTCCAGAAGAATTATAACAGTCGACTCGGGGCGGTGAAGAAAAGGTTCTTTGTAGGCTTTGTGGCGCTCATAACCAAACACGGGGGGATCAGCACTCAGTGGAATGGCGGTGAGCTTAAAAGCTGCTGCCTGAGTGTTTCAACTTCTTAGAGCAAACTCTCATTCCTCCTTTCGGCTTTTTCTTATGCATTTGTTGAGAAAACAGCTTCTTGGACGCAGCTCCTTAGAGCTACAAACGTTTCTGGAGTCGTGCTCTTCAAGTGCATTTCTTTCGGCGCCACGAAACCAGCTAGAATTCGTTGACAACAGGGTACGAGAAAAAGATGTTGCCATATTGTACATAGATTTTTGTGACGCCAACTAGAATATTTCAAAGACTAAGGAGTGTTGCCAAGAAAAATGTTACATTTACATGGCATTCTCTGTCCACTAACGTTTATCTTTGCAAAGCTTGTACAAGACAGTTTTTACAAACCCGTAATCTTCAGTATATTTTAAATCAAAGGAGACAAACATTTCCATGAGTTTCAATTCATATTAAAGGTAGGTAAAAAGGGAGATGTCGATTCATATGTTTAAAAACGAGTCGCTATAACTACAGGCGTTGCAATTCAATACTTGATCAGAAGCTTGACAATAGTTTAATGTAAGAACTATTGAACATTTTATATAACGAATACGGATATGATTTAACATCACAACAGGTTATTCGGAATAAATTGCGTATTCCAAAGAGATTTACATTGCTTCTCTAACGAGCTTTTGTCCATCTTTTATAGTTTACCACTAATACAAAAATTCTTTCCGAATGGACGTCATAGGCTGCTCCCAGAAAGTACAAGATTTACTTTTTATTTGCCATTTAAATTATACGGCAATTAAAGGCGTTAAAAGAGTTTTGAGAAAATATATTAAAAAAGTTTCCATTTAAAAAGAGGTTGGGCGAGTTTTCTTGAAAATCTTCAATTCGCGAGTTTGTAATTCTGAAATTAAATACCAACTTAGGTGTATGGCTGACATTTCTTTCTCAAATTATGCTGTTCACACAAAGTAAATTTTTCTAAAATGCAGTTTTATTCAAGGCTTCTCAAAACGTGTATTTAGGGTGAAATTTCCACAGTGAATGTTTTAGTGAAATACAATACTAAACACAATTTTCCTGACAAATCTTTACCCTTCTCAGGTCCTATGTCGATAGAACTTCTGAACATATTCACAAGCGTACGACAGGACTGCAGTATTTTCCACTGAATTCGTAGATCACGAATAAAAGAAAAAAAGGGTAGTATCAATGTGGCCAAAAGGTTTAGGAGGTACTGTGTACTGTTTTTCTTCTAGGTGTTTTCAAGTCTACGCCATATATATGTCTTAATGTATCATTTACAAAAGCGCATTTGCAACTTAAAATTGCACTTAAGTGGTAATATAAACAAAAATTAATATCAGGTGTGTGTGAATCCTCAACCTTTAAAACGGTACTAACCTTCGACAGAATGTTGACGAAAGGTTATACCATTCCAGACTTCCTGAATTTGTGCCTAAAGCCATATTTCATTCATGCGGAAATTCCAGCGCAACATTTTGTTTCTTCACCTGAGCTTACAAATCTGGTGACTATGGAGACCATTTTAACGTTCTCTCTTGAGAACCAAAGGAAACATATGCACCCAGAGTAATTATCCTTAAGGAATTCAATCATCACTTCGGGATTTATCCTTAAGAGAGAACAAAAATATATTCAAGGTATGACCGTATGTTGCACATGTTTAGTGTATCGGCCAGCTTCTGTAACACTTCCAAACCACCCTTTGTCATCTAGCCTCAGCAAGAAACAGCAACGTACCGCAATGATATATATTTTAGCCACATGTATCTAGTAACTCGTTGGAACACCTTTGGACGATAAAGGTTCACTGTCCTCTACCATGTCAGCTCATCTCTATCGTGTTACTCAGTCGCATTGTTGGTATTTTCCTTTGCAAACGCAAGGCGAAACAATTTGGGTAATGAACATAAAAATTCTGGTAATAATCTGATTTCCAATCAGATCCTAGATCCGAGCCTAGAATTTATTTAATGTTTAGGTTATCTGGAGTAAGAGATATAATACTTTTGCTTATTCACAGGGAACAAAACATGCAGTCACGGTCGAAAGTGTTCCACATCTGAGTGCAGTCAGTTATAAAAATATCTATTAACATGAAAAAGAAAGAAAAATAAGCATTTGCAAAGTGTATGAATAAGGAGAAATGAGTACATGAATGAGTATAGAGGGTCATGTGAATGCAACACAAAAATTTGGTTTTTCTAAGAATGTTATATCGCACCAATTAATAAGTATCCATCTGTAGAGGATTATTAATGGTGTCCACTCTATCTTCTTACTTGCTAAATGTAACTACTTTCTGTTATGTGTGATAAAAAAATAACGGAGCTTTCTTTTTTTTAAAAAAAAAAAAAGAATATTTATTCATCAACATAAACTTTGTCCCGTTCTATTAAGTTTTTTGGGGGGCCAAAAATCACTAACAAATATTGAGATGTGCGCGGAAACATACTGTGATGGAATTTCCACAATTGGTTTTGCTGCATCCTGGTCATTCTCTCTGATGGTCATTCAGGGAATTTCGATTTTCTTTAGTTCTTTCACAATGTCGTCAGTAACTGATGTGCGAGGGCGTCCAGAGAGGTCGTCTTCAGCGCCTTCTCGACCCTCTTGTAACCATAACCACTTGTAAGCTCTTGTCTTACAGTAGATTCGCTAAAAGCCAGTCAACATTTCAAATGCGGTGCTGCATTTTATTCAGTTTCCCTAGCATAATTCTATGTAAATTAATTTAAAATTCGCCGAGCAACCGAAAAAACTATAACTTTTCGACTATTAACAATAAGCTAAATATTTAGAGTAACTAAAAATGCAAACACACATTAAGAACATACGTATTAGCATGTTTAAAAATAATGAAAATCGAACGTATAAAGTCCGAGAAATTAAAAAATTCCCGTTATTTTTATCGCTGTCACTTCACTTTCTTCCTTCAAGTAGCGGTGTAGCAAAATACATAGGCCGACGCAGCCTTTTCTTCCGGACGGTTCACTCGCTGGGGAGTCGAACACACGATGTCCTCAGTCCCATTCAGTAACAGCATTCAATGCAGGTACTTCACGACGGACGAATAACAACACCGCCGCACTCGCCAACTCGCTCATTAAGGATTTCAGGATCGCCCTCCTGACTCACTCTCTTTTAAAGACTTTCCAGAACCTTCAGGATGTTAAAAAATTCATCCATAAGGTTCCACATCTTTGGCGATGGCACTTATTGTGGTTACGCTGGCGAGCGCGCACCTTATCTTGTTTAGCGTACTGATCATCCAGCATCGGCCTCCCGATAATCTTGCGCAATAGTCTTTGCAACACAATATATATAATGAAATTAAATAACCGCGACTTTAGTCTTATTTTAACGGCATGTTCTGTGGAGTAACAACTGCTTTCTACCCCATGGCACTGTTTAAAAGAAAAGCCTCAGCCATTTTCAAATTTGTGGAATATTCTTTTACATCAACACTATCCATTTTCTAACACTGAAACCTTTTGACGAAATGTTCATCTCTTAATAATTTAGCCAGAAATTAGAATCTGGCTTGAAATTTTAACCGGGAAGAAATACTTTTGAATTGCGAAATAATTATTATAAAAATCTACTACAGAGATTCCCTTTCTGTCTCAAAAAATGTTATGCTTTATAACATAAGTCCATAACATAAGATTTTGTAGAGATGAAAAGATATTCTTACATACCTGCGACTGCATTTATTAAGGTGCTAAACGCTGAAGCTTTACTTAAAACCATTCTTGAGTAGAGAATATAGAGAATAACTGTTGTTCTGCTGTTTAATGGCTTCTGTTTAAATAAATTTGAAAAATTCACTCATATTCGAGTAGTGACAAACCTGCAACTCACAGAATTGGTTGAGCGAAACCCTTGACATATTCACAGAGGTGAGCTCCGTTTCAATAACGAAGACCTTCATTTTGAGGAAATGGAAACATTTGATGTTTCTTTTCCATTCGCGAAACACTTGATGTGGTTAAAGTGGAAATAACAAGTGACATGGTAGGGAATTGCTACCCAAATATCGCCTGTCTTGTTTATCACTTAGGTGGCAGAGATACAATTTCAAGGAATGCCGCAAAGCTAGCATCAGGTGTAACCTTGATAGGAGTTAGTCATCCCGGTAAGCGATCTTGGAAACAAATGTTAACATCCGCATCTTGATTAAAATATGTTTTCATCAATTGTTTGAATAAAGATTTTATTTCGGTGGCAGTATTCCAGGCCTACATTACCCGTTTTAGAAACTACATATTTATATTATACAGAAAAAATTAATAACTACGAAATTCAGTGGGGTAACACCTCACAATTACACTCAGTAATTTCTGCACGCATAACAAATTCACAATTTTGTATAATATGTATTACAGCAGGATTCATCTAACCATGTTGCCTTACCCACATCAAGTTTTTACTTAGAAACCATTTCAAATTAATCACCAAATACTTACTTGCACACAAAATTTGGAAACATTCGGAAGTTTAGCCATACTAACTAGATCTTGCGATACAATGTGTATCTATGTCACGTTAAACGAGATAACCATCTGCAAAAATTGAATCTTTAAAACAATACTGCCTTTAAAAATATAAAGATAAATATAATATTATATATACACTGCCCTAGAAACTCTTTTCGTAACATCACGAGAAACAAGCAAATAACAATAGCACTTCGAAAACATGAACTATTTTAAACGATCAAGCCAATAACATTTGGGAACGCTAATGTCTCCAGAAAGTTATTGGGAATAAATTGTGTATTTAAACCTCTCTCTCTTTCTGTGTCTATGATTTTATATTTTGCTTTCTTTTTGCTTTAAAGGTTAACAACTAAACAAAAACAAAAACACAAAATTTACTCAAAACAAAGACGTCTTGGTAAAAAGGTCAATATATATTGTCGTGCAAATGTTACATAGAACATTATGGTACTTTAATAAAAATGTCATTTTGGGGGAAACAAGAAATAACATTTTTTTTCTATGTACAGTATAACTTAGCATGGGAAAGACTATTTTCTTCAAAATCTTAGTATCGCATCCTAAAAGGATACTTCATGGACTGTAACTGACGTATTTCGATAAGGCAAATGTTATTTTTTATGTTTTCAACTGCGTCAAAAATAATTCAAGTTTTCTATTTAAAAACACAACTTTATGTTGAAATCAAATTTGTTTACGGTTTTGTATGATCTATGCGCATTATTTGAACCGTCCTATCTTCACACCAGGAAAGTCGATTTCGATCTCTATTTTTGTATCAGAAACATTTACAATGGTAGCTTTAAGCAACTCACCTGATATAACAAGTGTGGCATTTCTCTGACTTTTCGTTTTTGATTAATGCTTTTTACATAGACATATTTTCGTGTATACAGCTAAGTCAAAAACGTAAACTTTCTGTGAAATCCCAAGGTGAGTTTTGGGTGCAATACATTTCCGCTACAGGCAGCTGCTAGAAAAGTAAAAGGCGTATTACCTGTACATCAGACGTATGCATGTACTTGGACATTCCATATAAAATAAATGTTTCAAAATGACGTACCCTACAAAAAGTCTTATGTATGCACTCACATGACTTCCTCTACTCAAACATGTGCATCATATTCTTAAAAGGCCACGCCGTGGCTCAGTGGTTAGACCGCTTGGCTCTCACCAAGGCGGCCCGGGTTCGATCCCAGGCGACCGCAAAGTGAGATTTGTGATGGACAACACGTCGATGGGGAGGGTTTTCTCCGGGACCTCCGGTTTCCCCCGCCATCTCATTCCACTGGTGCTCCATCTTCATCCCATGCATCATCAGTGTCACCGCCTGCGGTGCCGTATGTAGTAAAAGCGGGCGTTAAACACTACACATATTCTTAAAAATGCATATTCTTTTACCTACTTCAAGTTGATATACAATAGATGTTTGCAAGAATGGTGAGGATTTCTGAGAACATTCCAAAAAAATTCTAGATATATTTTTCATTTATGTGATATATATTTCATTTGGTATTTTAATGAGAAGATCAAAATTATATGTTCCAAACATAATGTAGTTTAGGGTGGTGAGAGTTTCTTTACAATCTTCGTATCGCATTCTTGGAAGATGCTGAACTTAACATAACAAGCTTGGTATTCAACAGACTTCTCGTTTTTGAAATGTGCTGTACACAGGGACACCAGAGAGAGAGAGAGAGAGAGAGAGAGAGAGAGAGAGAGAGAGAGAGAGAGAGAGAGAGAGAGAGAGAGAGAGAGATATACAGAAAACAGATTAGACAGAAGACGGGTGAAATTATACACACTATTATAAGTTATGTTAACTTAAGCTGCATTTTAATAACAATTACTACATGGCAAAGCGAGAAGGCGTATCGGAAAAATTCGCAACACAGATATGTTTTAAAGAAGACATTGTAAAGTGTTAAAAGTGAGATATATTATTTATATAGAATATGAGTAGTTGTCATGCAGTTTTTGAGATTACTCACTCAGATAAGATGTTCTCCATATCTCCATAAGCGCTTTTCGGTCTAGTTTAGACCATCTTCAATGGGTGCTGACCAACTACACCCACTGAAGATGGTCTAAACTAGACCGAAAAGCGCTTATGGAGATATGGAGAACATCTTATCTGAGTGAGTAATCTCAAAAACTGCATGAAAACTACTCATATTCTATATAAACAGATATGTTTACCTGAGCTATTGCAAAAAACACGGCGAGTCCAGTGTATGTGAGAAAGATTCCATCAGGACATTTCGGTTATGGAATTAAGATATCAGGGCCTTTGGAATGAACCAATGCTTACAGATTACTGTTGGTCTTAATGTAGGGATGCTCCCGAACTCCCTTACAAGAGGCAAGTTAAAAGACGATCTCATGAAGTCAACATATGATTCTCTTCAGACACGACCATCTGCTAGGTATTCTTCCAGCAATTTAGAACTTTTAGAATGCAACTACCATTTTTAAAAAGTCAAATGCACTTTCAATGTTGTTCGCATATGTAATTAAAATGTATGTTTTGCTCTTAATCCGCTAATATGAAATAATTCTATCTAGTGTATATCACAGAAACTAGAGCTAATTAAAATTTTTTATTGTCATATTCGTTTTTCTCAACCCAAAATTAGTAAGGATTGACTCATTAAGTGCTGGAAAAATTCAAAAATTTGTTGTTTGTAGCCCAGTGTTATCAATCTTCTCTTTGTCCCTATTATGAAACTGTTCAAATAATTAAGCAGACACAGTATTAAGCTTTTTTGAACATCGGTTTGTACAAGCGTTTTAAGAACAAACGATGTGAATGTAAGGCATCGGATTTTCCTATCTTTCGATCACCTACCTCGGAAGGAATTACCAGTGTGTGTGTGTGTGTGTGTGTGTGAGAGAGAGAGAGAGAGAGAGAGAGAGAGAGAGAGAGAGAGAGAGAGAGAGAGAGATATTCAGAAACTCTATTAGCAAGCACCTATTTTAAACAATTTGATCGTGACCAGCCACGATCTTACTGACGTACATGAGACATTGCCATTAAAGTTTTCAAAAACCAGAAGAAACGGTAATGAAATCTGCTCTACAGTTTTCGTACAGTTTCGCTCATTAAAATGAGCTGAAAATAAGCACATTGCTTTTAATTTCCATTTTACGAAGCCTTTCTCAATGAGAAAAAAAAAAAAAAGGGGGTACAAGAAATATCTGGAAAATTTTTTCCACTTTATTTGTAATACAAAGTTCCAAAATTAACACTATTGCTACGAACCTCTTAAGGCAGTGTCATTTAAGCTTATCTGTAGGAAATAGCTTCATAAAATACTTTTAACTGTGTTTGCTTTGGTAATTTCCAGAAAATGCATAACAAACGTTTCAATTTTCAAGCAAATACCTCTAAAGTATTTTAATCACACTTTTTAGGAGCCCCCTTTGAGATGATAACATTTTTCGTCTAACAAAATCTATATAAAGGATAACTTGGAATAGATTTTCTTTACAGTAACTGAATTAAAATACAAAGTTTGATACTTGTGGTAATTTTATTTTTGAGCTATCCTGCTCTCTCTTTCTCTCTCACGCAGAAAGAGGGGGGAAAGCGCGATGTTTCTGAAAAAGCTTTCTTTGGGCTCAGGAGCCCTTCCATTGAAATCTTGACATTGAATTTTTGGATGAAATGCAATACTACCCTCTAGGTTCACGGTGTAAAAATGACAACTGCAACGCCGGAAGAAAGTCGACATTTGTGGCTCTATTGAAAACAAACCACAATCATCCAGTGATTATGGTCTGTAAGTGTCACTTACTGAAGGAGCCAGTGCGTGAGAAGATATTCCAACGCAGTAAGGCGCCTGAACATTTCACGCTGGTGAATCACCTTCAACCTTGGCATGGGGAAAATTGCTGCTTAAAGAAAACACTACGGCGGCGGCATAGAGAAAGTTGCTTTCATAACAGTTTATAAGATTAATCGCTGCTATCGCATAAGCCTACTGTATTTTCTATTAACACTGCATCTGTAAGAAAAAATTAAAAAGAAAACTTCTAATAGGTTTATCTATATTAATATGAAGTAGATAGGAAAAGAATAGTCTGAGCAAGAGTGCGTAGAGAAGTATGTCAATGCATGACATTTTTTTAAAATTACAAGTTAAATTAAGTGTATAACCTTTGTCCACAAAAGCATCAGGGATTTCAACAATGAAGCAATCAAGATAGAAATACATTTGTTTCATCTTCCAGAGTCGTGCACTTTGTAAAGAGTTATGGAGTTCCTCTAAGGAGCAAAATAGAGTTTATAAAGGTAGTGATTAATACTGAATTCTTATGTATATAGAATCCTGAATTCTTATGTATTTCAAAGTCAAGTTTTCTTAAGTGTCCTTTTAGTGACATTTTATAACACAAATATTGGCGTGTCCTTCAGTTTTAGAAGTTCTGTCCATCCTACAAAACAGTCGAGATATATTTTATATACGAATCATAAGGGTGTCTATCATATAGTCATGGTATTATGCTGTAACACCAGCAACAGTCAAAACATGATACCACGACTTCGTTATTATTATTATTATTATTATTATTATTATTATTATTATTATTATTATTATTATTATTATTATTATTATTATTATTATTATTATTATTATTATTATTATTATTATTATTATTATTATTATTATTATTATTATTATTATTATTGTTGTTGTTGTTATAAACAACAAAGTAAGTAACTAATCACTTAATAAGGGGTAGAGTATTATGTGGACAGACATTAAAGGATCTCCTTGTTTTCTCTGGAATTCATAACAAACATAAATGCAATTTCTTAATGTTGCATTCCTCTTTAGTATTGTTCAATTATACGATACGAGAGTAGAAACATCAACTAAATCCCACGGCCCTGCCGTGTCCGAGTTGTTAGACTGCTCTACTCTCACCAAGGCGGCTCGGATTCGATCCCAGGCAACCGCAAAGTGAGATTTGTCGTAGACAACACGGCGCTGGGGCAAGTTTCCTCCAGGTCCTCCGGTTTTCTCCGCCATCATTCTACTAACTGCTCCATCATTCATCTTTCCTATCATTCATTTCACCCTATATACTGTGATCCACTTCCTCGCTCTCCTCCAAGGCATTGGGATGGCCCCTCAACCGTGGTTCCTCTATTGGACTCAGAGCTTCGGCTTTCCTCGCCCTGAGATTCCGGGCTAGTGGAATTCGTGTTTCCTAACACCGGTATCGACGATGTAAGGGAGAAATATATGTGGTAGCAAATGGTATGTTGTAGAACACACAAACACACACGAATTTAGATATGAACATTAATGTTTATGTTACATAAGGAAAGCACAACAACCTATTGTTGCTACTCCACAACAGTAGCCAATGAGAGATGACTAAGATCTGTACCAAAGTCTGTACTTTGCCTCTTACCTCTTAACTGTCAAATAACTAGCCATCTATCATTGGCTGCAGTCGTGGAACAGGTGATTCTGCGATTCAAAACAGTTCCTTATTTTACTGATCTTAATATGCTCAAGGAATTGTCAAAATTGTCAAATGTATATTACAATAGCAGTATTCATTTACTTCATTACGTAACGGAGTTAATATATCTGAAATATGTGCAAATTCTTATCAACAAATATATTTATAAGAGGATCTTTCAGTTTACACGTATGTACCTCTCAGGACGAAGTCACATTCATCTATCATGATTTGAATGATTACATAGCCTATCCTTGCATTGCACGTAGTTTGTTTAACATCACTCGAAAGTGTACATTTGCCAATCATGGGAAAGGCGAAGGAAACACGGAATACATGTCAGCGAGGCAAGGTTATAAAGTAAAAGAAACAGGGTTTAGTGAAGTAACAGTCCAGGCAAACTTAGATAGATTAGGGTTTAGACAAAGTGTATAATGTAAATATTTAAAATTTCTTGGATCTCATCTTCCGTCTCCCTTTCAAACCAACTGACTAGTTAGGCCCTTCTTTTTAAAATAACTAAATGTATATGCGTTTATTACGAAAACGTGTTGTATCTTTCTTGCTGTATGAAATGTCATTTTAAATCCAAAGGTACGTGTATTTAACGCTTCTTGGGGTCATGATCTACCAGTATGATCCACTAAATTAGAATAATACATGCTTCTTGCGACAAACACGTTAGTAGTCATTACAACTGGTTAACGGGTGTTAATGGCTTAAATCGCGCTGTCAATGTTTGCACAATGAATATTACTACGACAGTTAAAATGCATCATCGATTCAAACCCATACAACTAACTCGATCTTCTTCCATGTGAGGGCTGAGAAGTTCAGCAAAAATGTCACTGCATAGTAGGGGGACAGCCTACTAGGACAGACGCAACAAACAGCTATAATTACTGGCCAAAAAAAAAAAAAAAAAAAAAAAAAAAGGGCTGCAAAGAAGCACAACAGGCAAACAAAGAAAAGAAGAAATTATGACATACTTCCTCTGAAACACTTAATTGCAAAACTCTATTAATTAAATTTAAAACACTTCCAGTTCTACCTACAAAACCATCTATTGCAATGCTCAGGTTAATCACGAGCCATGATTTCTGAGTGGACAACTGTTCAAAACTGGATTAATGGCTTTCCCCACAGTGGTAAAGATGAATTATTGAACACTGTTCGACTATGTGAAACTGTAAAAATTAGTAAAAATCTGGTCTCTAAATACCGGGAAGCAAGAACAAGAACGAAATTATTATAACATTCTGTGCACTGTGCACTGGACACACACACACACACACACACACACACACACACACACACACACACACACACACACACACACACACACACACACACACACACACACACACACACACACACACACACACACACACACACACACACACACACACACACACACACACACACACACACACACACACACACACACACACACACACACACACACACACACACACACACACACACACACACACACACACACACACACACACACACACACACACACACACACACACACACACACACACACACACACACACACACACACACACACACACACACACACACACACACACACACACACACACACACACACACACACACACACACACACACACACACACACACACACACACACACACACACACACACACACACACACACACACACACACACACACACACACACACACACACACACACACACACACACACACACACACACACACACACACACACACACACACACACACACACACACACACACACACACACACACACACACACACACACACACACACACACACACACACACACACACACACACACACACACACACACACACACACACACACACACACACACACACACACACACACACACACACACACACACACACACACACACACACACACACACACACACACACACACACACACACACACACACACACACACACACACACACACACACACACACACACACACACACACACACACACACACACACACACACACACACACACACACACACACACACACACACACACACACACACACACACACACACACACACACACACACACACACACACACACACACACACACACACACACACACACACACACACACACACACACACACACACACACACACACACACACACACACACACACACACACACACACACACACACACACACACACACACACACACACACACACACACACACACACACACACACACACACACACACACACACACACACACACACACACACACACACACACACACACACACACACACACACACACACACACACACACACACACACACACACACACACAC
Source organism: Mantis religiosa (assembly GCA_030765055.1). Taxonomy (NCBI): domain Eukaryota; kingdom Metazoa; phylum Arthropoda; class Insecta; order Mantodea; family Mantidae; genus Mantis; species Mantis religiosa. The sequence goes on from CM060947.1 coordinate 111,180,066, forward strand.
ACACACACACACACACACACACACACACACACACACACACACACACACACACACACACACACACACACACACACACACACACACACACACACACACACACACACACACACACACACACACACACACACACACACACACACACACACACACACACACACACACACACACACACACACACACACACACACACACACACACACACACACACACACACACACACACACACACACACACACACACACACACACACACACACACACACACACACACACACACACACACACACACACACACACACACACACACACACACACACACACACACACACACACACACACACACACACACACACACACACACACACACACACACACACACACACACACACACACACACACACACACACACACACACACACACACACACACACACACACACACACACACACACACACACACACACACACACACACACACACACACACACACACACACACACACACACACACACACACACACACACACACACACACACACACACACACACACACACACACACACACACACACACACACACACACACACACACACACACACACACACACACACACACACACACACACACACACACACACACACACACACACACACACACACACACACACACACACACACACACACACACACACACACACACACACACACACACACACACACACACACACACACACACACACACACACACACACACACACACACACACACACACACACACACACACACACACACACACACACACACACACACACACACACACACACACACACACACACACACACACACACACACACACACACACACACACACACACACACACACACACACACACACACACACACACACACACACACACACACACACACACACACACACACACACACACACACAGGTGGGCCTTCTAAAATACATTTGGATTCAGTGACCTCAAAGCGTACATTTTCAATGAAATATCTCTGTGGAATTTTTTGACAGAATTTATTAACTTCTTACCTACAAGTACACAGTAGGCTATGTAAATTTTATATGATATCCATAATTTTGTACTGGAGATTCAAAAAAGAAATGTTCAAGAAACAATTACTCTCCAAAAAGTAAAATAGTAAACTATATCAAATTTTTAGGCAAAGTTCTGAAACTTGATTATTAAGTATGTCAGCTTCGATGTGCTCAACCCAAGTTATTTCTTCCAACATATGTACGGGTTTTGTTTTCTTCGTTTTTACGTTTTAGAGCGTTTACTGTGAATGGCATTTTCTGGTACAAGTAACCTTTCTCCAAAGCTACTGAACATAGCCAAATCAAAATTTTAGGATGAGAACAACCTTTGGGTGCTGTTGTGAATCTATTTTGCTGTTAATGCCATGACTAGTTATTAAAATAACAATAATAATAACAATAAATTTCAAACAGAGGATGGTAAAATTTAGGGGGAAAGAGCTATCTTCATTAAGAAATCTTATTGGATAAAAGTGTATCGGTGAACTTAGAATGCAACTATATCCTTTAAAAGTTTCGGTCATATATTAAATACTTTCTGTATAGTCGTGCATTTAACAGATTTAACACAGTGTTTTTAATCTTCCCTTAATGAGAACACTTGCTCTAAGCTTTTGTATCAGAAATTTTAATAAATACCTCTATTCGTGCTGTTCAGTGTCGGTTCAGTTTTTCAAATTGTTAATTCACGAAATGCTCCTTTTCCTTCCTACGGTTCACTCGTTGGGGAATCGAACACGAGGCGTCGATTCCTTACAGTAATAGTATTCACTACAGGTTGTTGCAGTTATCGCAAACTTGCTCATATTACGGTACTTCTCCAGCAACAGAAACTCACTTGCTGACTCATATACTCAACTGATTTTATTCGCCACACTTACTCCACAATATGGCAAGACTAACCCGCTTCGCGAAATCGCTCATTAAATAGCCATAGAAACTTTCCAGAAAGTTTGGGACTTCGACACATCCAGAAGGTAGCTAGCTATCTTGGCGATAGCGCTTATCGTGTTTTCGGTGTAAGAACGCGTGCCTTATGTTGTTTACCATCCCGACTGCCCGATCTCGATAACAATGCGCAATTACCGTGCGTCACAATAATATTACTTGCAAGGGGTCCCGTGTTCGATTCCCGGCTTGGGATGTGGATTTTTCTCCAACCAAGATGATGTCCCATCTTTCACAGAGTTTGGAAGTATGTATGAGAATGCGAATGTGTGCGTGATCTAATGACTGAAAAATCCAGAGTACCAGCAACCCAAAATATACGAGTCAACACCATCGCCAGTAGGCGATATTATCCAAAGGAGAACGGCCGCCGATATGACCAGAACAAAAAAATATATTACTTTCTTATTAATCGCGTGGTTTAACATAAGTATGAAATCTAACAGTCCAATAACACCGGATCGCTCCCTGGAATCCCACTTTCATTATTTATATTAATCCAGATCTCAAAATACTTCCGTTTAAACTTCGTATAGAATTGTTGGACTAAACGCAATGTTTCCTCTAACCATGTTATCTAAGCTGTTGCGACAGTAATGCACAAAGTTCAGGCTCGGTAAAATTATTGGAGCGACATGATGTGCTGATATAATGTTGCAAACCTCTTACCCCATACAAAATAGTGCAGTTTACCAACATCTTAGACTGTTAGATCATGATTTAAACCCCATAAATGGACTTTGATTTGAAGACATTTTGGATGTCATTACTTTAAAAATAAAGGGCGCCGGGGTAGCGCGGTGGTTTCGTTCGCGGCTCCCGTTCTAAGGGTCCCGAGTTCGATTCCCGGCTCTGGGGTTGGCGATTTTAAGTCGGCCCTATCCACGCCTTCACCTCTGTCTAGCACACGTGAAGTATCCCCTATGCCCAACGTGGTTCGGAGTCCACGGTAAAAACTGTAGGTCCTCTCACCTCACCGCCATTTTCACTATCACCCTATCATCGGAGGTAATGGACACCGCCCTCTGGGTGCCTCCACCTGAGAAATGGGTCCGGTCATCACTTGGTGGGGTGAGGTTACCCCGAAGGCCAAGGTTGCCATGTGGGGAGTGTTAGTAACTAACTAACTAACTTACTTTAAAAATAAGCGGGACCAGTTTAAATGCAATTTATACAAGTATTCTTGTCTCGTTTAACAATTCTGATAAGAACGAAAACTATGCTGAATGTTGACATACGCTGTAACACAATGTTTTTTTTTTTTTAAATAATAAACGCAGGACGAAAAAACAAGTCATAATGGGCGTCAAACCCATTAAATGGTTGTTCAAGAGAATCTACATAAATCTAAGTCATCACAGGACTGATCGTTGACATGAATTGTCGCAAATTTATATGAGACAATATAAATCAGTTTGACCTAGTGAGTACCATGCAAATATTTGTGGTGGACAACATGGCGCTGGGACGGGTTTTCTCCGGGTCCTCCGGGTTCCCCCGTCAGCATTCCACCAATTGCTCCACCATCATCATCTTTCCCGTCATTCAACTCGCCCTCATCCACTTCCTTCACCTTGACACAGGCATTGGGCTGATCATCTATCCTGGTTCTCTATCGGATCCGAAGCTTCGGTTCTTCAGGTCCGACCTTCAGGGATAGAGCAAGAATCCCCTAACACCACGATGGTGGTGCAACTAGGGAAGTTAAAAAAGAAGAAGAGTACCATGCAAATGATATATAAATATATTGTTTTGAAGTCCATTCCCCACTCAAAAGAAGCATAATTACAGTATGTCTATGCCCACATGCACATAGGTGTGTGGAGAATATAATTAAAGCAAGACACAAACACTACTACGTTTCATATTTTACTCAGATACTACCTACTTATGCACATCAGAAAATTGTTCAACAAAATTGCACAAACACAAAACATCGTTTGTTATTTTTTATTTTCTAAGGATTGGCTCCAATTATTTTTTAAAATATACTGATATATTAATGTGCTAAATTGTGAAGTCCTCTTCATGCTCTCTGAATTTTGAATAGCTACAAAATCATGAGATAAAAACTACCTAAACGAAGAACATTCAGTACATTAAAACAAAAAGTTGGTGTAAAGTGTAATTCTTTCCATCACAGAATTCGCTGACTGCCACGATCTAATTTGAATACTGTTCTCTTTACCAAGCAGCTATTGCTTACTTTGAAATAATTTCTAACGTAATGTGAACATTACATATTTCATTTAATTATTTAATTAAATCTTTTGAAAACGCAATTTTATCACGAAGCTATCTACCAGGATGATAAACTGCTTTATTTGATAGCATTAATGTCTGAATATTTTGCTCTGTTGATTAGTATCTTGGGTTTCAAACCAACCGGGCAACGTTAATTACACATCGCCACCTTAGACCAAGTGCGTCGTAAACAACCTTATGTTTAATGTTATATCTTACGTCATTGTGTTAAGTGCATTAAATGAAAGCACTTACTCATATCTCCTGCTTATTTATGTTTTTTCACATAATGCTGAACAGCTTTACGGCGCAAAGGATCGCAATATTCGACGGAAAATGGAAGTAGATGTTGATTTTGAATGCAATTTATTAAAACAAATTAGCTAAGCAATAAAACAACATAGACAGTTTTAAATAATTCGAAGTTTTCCAACTTACAAACTTCGTCATTAGTTTGCATCCGGAATTAACAGAACGATAACCTTAAAATTGATCATTAGCAAACGTTTAAATCAAACTTTTAGAAACCAAAGAAAAAATGGCAAAAAAGGGAGGGGCAACAACAATTGTATTTCAACACATTCTCAACTACTTGCTTGGGAATCATCAGCAGACTGTGAAACCTGTAACGTCCAACTAACTGCCTCACATGGACAAAGTACGACACAATATAACATTCCTAAGAATACTCTTAGTCACCAGGGCCGCGGATAATTTATCAACGGCGTCGGATTAGCGCTTAATTATCCAGCCAGCTACCTGGGTTATTGTCGGTCCTCTTGACCAAACAATAAGCCGTACAGAATAATAGCCATTGTATACCATTCCCCTGCTCTAGAAAATTACTTCGTTTGGTTCCAGGAGCTTACTCTTCCAGTACTCCACTTTATATCCGGGACCTACATAACGAACTGCTGATCCCCTGGCTCGCAGTTACAAAATTGTAGTCTTTCAGTGGACAGTTGATAATGAGCGTTCAGCGAGTTCAGTGGAAGCGCGAGTGCTGCTGAGTAGGTATGTGTTCGTATTAGTGCTGCGTGATTTAATTGATTTTTTTTTATTTTAGAATACAGATTAAAATACTTTAATCTAATAATCGAGTCGATTAAAATTAATCGATTACAATAAATATTAATCAAAACTCTTTTAGCCAAATTTGGCCCTCTTTGTTTTGATGTATTGCTTCCAACCTAAACAGCCTTTCCAACGCATCAAGCTTTCACTAGACACGTAATGTTCTTTGAACTTTGTAATAATATAACTCCTGATAGTTAAAAGAAATCACTCTGAACCCCGAGAGAGTCTAAATAACACTTTGGTTGATGAAATATTCTATGAGATCCATAACTGCATACAGATGCTGACAGAGAGGTTTCTTTCCTTGCAACTTGTGTGTGACAACATATCGTATACAACTGATTATTTATCGCTTGATATCATAAACTGAGCTGTACAACCTTGAACTGAACACTTCGCTTATGCAGCTATGGAAACAATAGCCGATCCCTCTTCTCAGGGCTGATGGTGGTGTGGCTTTGCTGTAAACTGCAGTAAGCCAATAACGTTTCTGAGTTCGTGAAAATGAGTGAAAGTTTTGTGTTAAAAAGTTTAAATAAGGAAAAAAGTTTTGTGTAGAATGGAATTAAAATCATTGTATACGAAAATTTGCGAGGGAAACTGGGTGCACATTTCGGCTGTAAGCTAAATGAATCTGGTAAAGTATCTGACACAAAAAAAAAAAAAGTATTTTGTAAAATTTGTGGGAAATCATTTAGTGTTGGTGGTAGTGCCAGTAGTTTGAATTATCATTTGAAACACATCCATCAATTTCAAAGTGATAACGAATCATCTCTAACTGTTCCTCAGGCATCGCAGTCCAATCTAAATAATTTCATAGCCAAACCGATTTCTTCCATCAAGGAAGTTGAATTAACAAATAAAATCGTAAAATGGATAGTAAAGGATAGCCGACCTATCAATATTGTTTCGGATGAAGAGCTAAACGAAGTTTTAAGAGGAGCCATTGGAAACAGTTCGCATAATCTTCCATCAAAAGATGTTGTAAGTAGACGATGGTGGAAGACACATTCTATTACGTTGCCAATTCTTTCATCCATAGCGAAGAAATTACTTTCTGTACCAGCTACACCGGTTCCCTGTGAATGTGTGTTTAGTGATGCAGGAAATATTGTCACCAAACGAAGAGCAGTACTCAATTCAAAGCATATGAATGCACTTACATGTTTAAAATCATGGATGAAACAACAATGACTATATGAGTCTTCATGTAAACTATTATTTGCATGTCAGTCTCATAAATCTTAGTAGATAAATAATTACTTACAAAAATATTGTAGATCTAATTCAATACATATATAAAACATGTGCATTTGACGTAAACACAAATTTTGAATCGAAATATTTAAAAGTGTCATAAATAATTAAACACACAGAGTATTAAAGTACTTTATATAATCCTTACACCTAATTTTCGAACACATATGTCGATTAATCGATAGACTAATCGATTAAAGTAACATGGTTAATCGATTCAACATTTTGAACGATCTACAGCACTTCGATTAATCGATAGACTAATCGATTAAAGTAACATGGTTAATCGATTAAACATTTTGATCGATCTACAGCACTAGTTCGTATCATTTGTGTTTGTTCTGAGTATGTGCAACAGCGTCTCAAGTGTAACGCTTGCATTATGCTAAGCGCTTAAGAGACAAACTTCAGCAACTAACAAACTTCTTATTTGTTGCAATATGTATATCTGAAGCGCTCAAAGACCATTAACTACTATCCTAGATCATATTCTTTATGGAATCTGTAAAGAATATAATTCCACAGTTGCGCTATCTTTATAAACGTCACAAATTCTTTTGTATTGTAACATTCATAATTCTTCATTCAGTTTCATCTTGTCTTATTATAATATATTGTACTGCTCCGTTACCATGTAATCCCTCATAATGCCACGAAAAGGTTCAGATGTCAAAGCGACTCTAAGTGAACGAAAAGAAAAAATCAAGAGCATGAATAATTTCAATAGGTGTTAAACTATTAACCGCAGAAGGTCCCAAGCTACACAATTGCCAGTTGCAGTTGCGTGGCATGGATTTGCGTCATTCCCGGTTCGAATACCCTCAGAACCCACTTTCTTCCTTCTTTAAGGCATAACTTCGTCAGAATCCTCAATACATAAAATGCACATGCAGTATGCAGCCATTTGTTTCGTCGTTTACCTTTTATTTGCCACTAGAGGGAGTATTGTATCTAAAAATTAAAATGAGTTCCCAATGGAAAAAAGGCGGGTATGTGTGAACATAATTAAAAAAACGAAACGTCGGATAAATGCTTAAATATAAGTTTAAATTTAATCATACCTATTTTATGAACTTAGAAGCATGACCAAACGTGGAAAAGTATTCTCCGAGAGTCAAAATGAAATATAATGGATAAGAACTGTTTTCCCGGCATTCTTGATACGATCTGATTAGATATAAATAATCTGCACGAGTACTGATTAGAATACGACTAAATATATTTATTAACAACAAGGCTTTGCACCGTTAACATTCTTAATGTCTAATGGAATTTGCTGAGGTATCCTTAGCCCAAAATGTATTAGATTAAGTTACCGGTTTCCGGTTTCACCGATTAGGATTATCGCCAGCACAAAATCCTGTTGTGGTGTCATATCTTATGGTAAGCAAATAACTGAAGTTGTAGCTTCCACTCCGTGTCTTCAGTTATTATTCAATTACTTCAGTTACTAATAGATATAAGTGCATAAATAAAGTAAAGTGTATAAAATTCTGACTTTCAAAAATTTAGTATCGAGCTGTTATTAAATTCTTCACAAAAGGATTTATTCCAAATGAAATTAAACAGTGACTGTACGGTGTACAGCTTGTATATGGGAAAACATCCTCCCTCAAGCTCTACTGTAAAAGAATGGGTGGTCAAACTTTTCGAATAGTTCTTGCAAACGTTCATTCCTAAAAACGTCGCTCTTGTACAAGGTGAAATTACGGAAGACTGGCGGTCAAAATTAAAGAAATGGCAGTAAAGTTTAGCCCTTTTTAAAAGAAGTCCTTTGAATCATTAATGAACTTTTTAAATGCATAAGCTTATTGTAAAATGGATATCTAAACTTATTTCCTCTGTTGTCAGACATTTTAGAGCTCTGCCGTGGCAACGAGAGAGAGAGAGAGAGAGAGAGAGAGAGAGAGAGAGAGAGAGAGAGAGAGAGAGAGAGAGAGAGGTTAATGCAAAGTAGCTGCATAGTAGTTCCAAAAGATGAAGCTATGATCCTCTACTATGATCTGTCCAAAAGAGAATCAATGGGGTGACGTAAACCTGAGGCTAAAGGCCAAGGTAACTCATCAACCAAGACGATAATGACCAGTATCTTTTAGGACTGTGAAGGAATACTCTTCATTGACTTCAAGGAGAAGAGCATCACAGTAAATGGTGGGTACTATACTAACCTACTGCACAGACTTGCTTCCATCAAACACAAAGGTCAAGGAAGCTGAGGGTGCGCTTTCTTCACAACGCGCCTGTGCACACTGTTCTTATTGCAAAGGAAGTGGTGAGGAACTAGGTTTTAAGGAATCGCCATCCATCCTCCAGCCCAGATCTAGCTCCCAATGACTGCTTCCTCTCAAAACTTAAGGATCCTCGAGGAAAGAAATTTAAGTATGTAGAGGAAGTAATGGATGCAGTTTATACCCATTTTGCAGACAAGTCTTCTACTTTTGGAGGTCAGGATTTAAATGTTAATTCAAATATGTAAAAATTGTATTGCAATAAAATATGGCTTTACTGAAAAATCAAATAATTTTTTTTTGTCTTTATTATACGTAGAAAATTGTTTGGTCGAAACTTATGGATCTACCCTCATAGTGACATTCGTTCTGGACACTTTTGGTTAACATTTAATCATAGAAGATGTATAAAAGTTTTGTTTTGCTGAATCTACAGGTTATGTTTTTACTTTGTCTATTTTTTATATCATATGTATTGTCTTTAAGAAAGTGGAACGGGATATATTCTATATAGATATTATAATCAAGTTGAAGTAACATATTGAGCTACTTCAATAATTCCATTTTAGTTCATTATCCAATTCTGTTATTTTCAACCAACAGTTTTTGTGTTCCATTGTTGCGTTCTTTCGGTATTTAGAGCAAATGTGATCATTGTTGTATATTAGTACGCAGCAAACGTTTGTGACATATTTAAGGATGGGTACATAAGGGATCTTGCAATTTGAAACAAAACTGAAGAAAATATTCAAATGAAGAAATAGCGAAAATGTTGAGTAATGGCGCACCAAGATCAAGTGTTAGAAGTGCTGTGGGAGCACAAAATCGTCTCCAAGAAGTTGTAGAAAACCAAAACTCACTGCTCAGGGCTATCGCAGAATCTGGCACCTTCCTCTACAAGATAGCCGACGTGCGGCAAAATATTTATAATGTCCTTCTGATAACTTCAGAACAAACCAAAAACTTGACGAGCAAAACTCCCATTAAAGAAGCCTTATCTCAACCAAAAGCAGAAGGGAAGGTGCATGTAGTGGGCTTTAACACACTGGAGGTGCGCAGAAGAAGACTGGGGGAAACTCATTTGGAGTGACAAAACCAAGAAGAGGACATCAGGTTTGTGTGTCGCCGAACAGTTTAGGACCTGAAGGTACCACCGCTATGGTGTGGACAAGCATATAAGAAATGCAAGGCGTCGGGCAATTAGCAAGAGAGCAACATTAATGTCAAAAAATACCAAGAAGAGGCCTTAAAGAGTTGCTACTCTGCCTATTACGGGCGATTTACTCGTATTTGGATGTGAAGCTGAATTTGTTGGTCATATCGGCGGACATTCTCCTTTGGAAGATATCGAAGGTGTTAACTTGTATTCGTTAAATCACGTACACATTCGCACTCTCATTCATACTTTCAGACTCTGGGGAAGTTGAGGAATTATCTTGGTCGGAGAAAAATCCCCACCCCCACCGCCGGGAATCGAACACGGGACCCCCTAACACGGCAGGCAGGTGCTCTAGCGACTGAACTACCACGCCAGCCTAAATTTAGCTTGTTATTTATCCTTTGAGCAAAAATACGACTGACGCTGCAACAATTAACAGTTGAACCTTCCAGGTTGAAAACGGAAGCAACCGCTCCCGAAACTGGTTGCCCAAAACTTAAAATGTAAGTGACGTAGTGTGATAAAAACCGACAACAAATAGTTTTATGAATGAATAACAGTATTAGCATGTATAAAGTAATTCAAATAGTGTATTATACTTTTACATGGCATTTGTTTTATGTTAAATAATAGAGAATTATAATAGAATTATAATTATAATAGTTGTTCAACAATCTAATAAAAATTTCCCTTCTAAAATATTCTCTGTAAGTTTTCTCAGTCATCCTTTCTTTAAATCTCTTAGTATAAAAACGTGTAACTCGTTTATACTGTTACTATTTATTGTGTTTGTTTGCAAGTTTCAAATATATGTTTTAAAACTCGTGTTTTCACTCAAAATAAAACTTTTGTAATAAACCAGCAGCACCTGAAAAGTTTAAATTCAACAAAATAGCAAGGAATGGAGCTTTATGTACGTGAAGTCAGCAACACACAGCACAGTGGTGTCGTTGAAGGTGAACCTCCTCCTCAGAGGAGGGGCCTTCGACGTTTTGCCATTTCGGGACATCGTCCCTTACTGGCATGATGGTGGTTGTTTAATGATATGACGGTGGGTGGATGGTGGCGGATATGATTTAAGGGTTGATTGGTTTGTTTGTTGGAGGTGAAATGTAATGAATATATGGGGTATTGTATGGGCCTATGGTGGTGCAAGCACTAGTCTGGGTCGCTTGTAGGTTTCACCGGGGTCTAGGTCATATTCACCCAGACCGCGGATTAGGCTGTTGAAGCTTGAAGGGAGCTTGTTATAAAAATTTTGAGATAGGTTAAGGATGTATTCTGTGATTTTTGGGAAGGAGAGATCTGCATTGATATTGTCGTTTGGAATGTACCAGTCGGAAGCTGTTGCTATCCGAAGGTAGCGGTTCTGTAGGACTTGTAGCTTGTAGAGATGCGATTTTGCAGCAACTCCCCAGACTGTGCAAGCATAAGTTAGTGCAGGGCGGAGTATTTGTTTATATATGAGCAATTTGTTGTGCAGGCTCATTGTAGATTTCCTATTTATCATGGGATATAGCATGGCCATCCTTCTGGATACTTTGTTAGCCACAGTGGTGATGTGCTGTTTCCACGTCAGACGCCAATCCAGGGTTACTCCAAGGTATGTAGCCTCCGAGGACCATTGTACTTCCTCTCCAGCCAGGCGAAGATTGGGTACATCTTGTAGAGTACGGCGGGTGAATGTGACTGCTTGAGATTTTGTTACATTAATCTTCAAGCGCCAAGTGATGAACCAGGCAGATAGCATATCAGCGTAACGCTGCGCCTTGGTTACGGCATTAACGTGTCGTTTAGATGAAACCTGAAGTCAGCAACAACGTTTTAAAATGCACTAAATGACAAATTATGACCTCGGAGAAAACGCGTGAATCGGCGTATTTCTGCCATCTTCTCTCCACCTTTTAGAGATTAGTGTCCTTTAACCAATTAGGTCCTATTCGATAGAGGCAGGGAAAATATCAAAATTATTATTCTGGTCATTGGTGTACAGCTTCTCCAATGATGCACTGAGATCTTCCCAGTAGGTACTTTGGTTCCAAGAGTAATGCCCAGCCCGATGCGTTGAAGCATGGTTGTATGCATGCATATGATACAGACCTGGGAAAGTTTTCAAGTTCAAACAAAGGATTCTCACTGTTGTGTTTAATTACTGGCACATACATATATATTATAGGTAATATACGTGAATAACCTAATAAATTATGTTTGAGTTTTTTCAGTAAAAAATAAATAAATAAACTTTATTTCGCAATTACGTTGTATTCCTGCACTCATTAGCAATACTGCAAATTAGTCAAAAGAGGATAAGAGCAAGGTTCCTTCAACTACTCTTAAACCGAAAAAAAAAAAAATCACTATATGATGCAAAAAACGGGAATAATGCAGCAGTAAATCACGAGTGTTTTTACGTTACGGTTATGCGTGTGTAATAATGTACATAGTCCACTACTATTTTAAAAATAATTTTTAGAACCGGAATAGCCGGAACTGTTAACAAAACAATGGTTTATCATTGGTGACGTATGAACGAATGATGCTAAGATGAGCTCGTCGTCACCCGACATTCCTTTGAGATTGATTATCACTATTACTATTATTATTATTATTATTATTATTATTATTATTATTATTTATTCGCTGCAATACATCAGAATCGAACCCACTTCTATCACTTGTAGGAGGAAAAAAAAACAATATATGTTGATAAACGGAGTTAATTTTGAGAAATAAAAATGTAAGAGCTTTGATTAGAAAATGGAACAAAATAGCAATAAATAAACAAAAAATGAATGCTCACTGCAAGCGGCACCGCAGGTGGTAATAAATAAACACATGCCGTTCAATCAGTTTTTAACGAAAAGGTAATTTATTTACCTAATCATAGGAATTATTTCCCATGCGTGCTTTAAATCAATGCATATTTTGTTTCAATGTAGAAAGAATGACCGTCAACTGTTTAAAATGCACACCAATCTCATTTGCATTAATCACATCAAGTACAAGTTATTTCACGAAATAAATGGTCAACAATTTTGAAAGCATGCTGCTTTTTAAGTGCATGAAACATCTTAGCTACAACAAACACATCTTGGAAATGTTCAATAAAATAAATTTCATGTTTTAACAAGGTTTGCAGTTTCCATGCATACTTCTATAATGTATGGTTACGTCTTATTTGAAAGTTGGTGGAAATAAAGAGGCCTTCACAGGTTTTTGCCAACATTAAGTTATTTTTCAAATCATTTTTTAAGAATTCCAAATAGTTCATATTTGAAACTCAAATAATTGCTTTCAATTCCAATATGCAATTACATAACATATGTGCAAGTATGATATACTTGAAAGATCACAAATTGCAATACGAATAGCCAAATGTTTCAATCACATCCTAAAATTTAATGTGACAGCTTCTTATGAAATGACCTCACACAATGTTTTCTTGGCTTTGTGTGAGTTTTCATCATAATTAAATACAGTGCTACCTCAATAATACATCCACTGAACATCTAAAAAGCAATCATCTAAAAACCAAGTTCACGTGCTTGAATGATTTAATCATGATAAAGCATTATGGACACTTTAGCTTCAAAACAACTGACACGAGATGTTTTCAGTAAACCCTGAAAAGATCAAATTGCATTATATACACCTAATTTTTATACAAGCAAAATCAATTTCACACATTTATTTTTTTCCTGAAAGAAACTGGTAATCTTAGCGCCATCCACATGAATTCTGTTTTTCTGATAAGTCATGCTCGTTATTCCTCTTTTCTGAAGTTTAAAGTGTTGCAGTTTGTAAATTAATGCGAAAGTGGAAGAAGTTCAGCAGTTATGTGATTACATCCAGATACATAGTTGTGATACTGCACTCCTCAGAGTATCTGAATGGTAAGGCTTCCATACAGGTAAATCCTGCTCCACTGCTTTTGAATGTAGTGCTCCATCCACTGCATTAAAATATTTCAGGAATTCGATTTCATATAAAACATATTTAAAATATTCGGTTTCATAATTTACTATTTTAATGGCAGATGCTAAGAAACATATCACAGCTATGATGCTCATCATTCATGAACCAAAATTACGCCGCAGCATTCACTTTTGAAATTTAAGCGACTCTAAACACTTGGCCTCTTGTTTCTTACTTCTCATATCATAAAATATTAATGTTATACCATGTAATCTCTCAAATACGTACCGTAGCTTTAACGCAGAGGGATCTCCAATCATTCAAATTCAAATTAAAACTGCTTTAAAAATCTCCTTATTTGCCATAATTATTTTTCTTTGGCACTATTCTACATATAGTACACGTGCACAACATAAAATTCTCTGCACTTTTGACTATCGCGGTCATGAATCACATTAATGACAAAATTCGGAAAAAAAATGAAAATTCACATCAGTATATCAAATATGAGATAAAAGACAGGGCATGAATGCATTTCTAATGCGTAGAGAACTGTGAGAAACACGTCTTATGAATGGCAGTATAGTGCAAAAAATGCTACCAATTTATGTTCATATACGGCATTTTACAAACCTGTATTTGAGTTTTATTATGGGTGCAAAGCAGCGTTTAAATAAATGGCAACGCACAAAAGACAGTCCAATTATAGTAAATCCTCTTGAATTTTCTTTACATCTTAATATACAGTAGCAAAGGTATTTTATTTTTTTATTTTTTGCGTCCTATGTTGTTTACATTTTAATATATAAAAGCAAAGGCATTTTATTTATTTTGTGACCTTTAAAACTGACTAATAATACATATCCACAGATGAATTCGTTCAATTTCCAAAGTTTCAACTGCTTTCATTTTAAAATATTCCATCTAGATCTTCAAACATTAACATCGGTGTATGTAAACAACTCCTGTCTCAGCACATTGAGGTAAACAAGTGTGTTTGTTCGTATCACTATTATTGTTAAAGCTGTGGTAATTTCTAAACAGTACAAAACAGATTGGCTGCGCCCTATTGTTCACGGTAATAGAACAAATGTAATGTAAACAATTGCGATTATTCATGTTCCATGTATGGAAATGGAGCCAGATGACAGGAGTACGTTCACACTTTCTAATCATATTTTGTTTACTACGATGCAACACAGAGTATACTCCAAGTACCACACGCAATGCTAGAAAAAGGGATGTTTAAGTTCCTATGAGCCCGAAAATCTGATGTCACTGCTTCATTATAAAAGACACGTGTATTTCGCATAACAAAATACGTTTACAACTTGACACCGTGTGTACCGTACTCATGTTTTCATATTGACAGTTGGAGATGACTGAGTCACACTACAACTGATGTCATATACTATCACTTTAATACTTTCACAACATTTTCACCAATTGCGCGATCATGAACTGTCATTACTTCACCACTAAATCGCGCTTAAAATGCATATAGACAGATATAATTTCGCGGCCATATTGGATGGAACAGCAATTTATATGGAATAGCATGGAGTCGTCGAGCATTTGTTTACGAAGCCACAGAAGGTAAATTGTAATTGAACAGATGCACTTACCTATACTCCGCCCCGTCAGTAAACCTACTGTAAACAGAATGCAGAGCAGAAATACTCTCGACGCCATAAATTCACACTCATTGGGACAATTTTTCACTGAAAAACTTCGTCTAAATACGCCATACAATTCTCTCTCACTCTGCGCGCATTAATACATTCTTCGCCGCATGTTGTAGAGCTTTGACATCACCTTCCGCGGCTATTCCATTCATTCAACTTCACCCCTACCATCCAACCGCAGTATGTTAGTGGGCCTAGCAATTTTGGCGCAACTTTTCAAATTTCACAACAATAATCGCGAAGAGAAACTGAAGGAAGCATTTATTGCAGTTCTATTATGTAGGCTGCTTTTGAAGCTAACCTTTTTTTGAGAAGTAGACGTGAAATTTCTATGAATCTTATCTTGAGTAAGTCAAAACTACAATCTAGAAAGTGACTGAACCACCATTTGTAGTAAATAAAGGGTATGTAGAATAAATGAGAGGGTGAATTTAAAATATTATATAGAAAAGAATAAATTATATAAAATACAAAACCCTGTGGTTATTAATTATAATATGTTGTAATTCTATAATATTTGCTAATGCTAAACTTTTCCTCGAGTGTTATTTAAATCTTTATATACAAAAATAAAAATAAGAGTACGCATATAAAGTGAGGATAATTCACAAGGCGTTACTGTTTCTCGTTATAACTCGTAATTAAAATAGGTTTTGGAACCTACATTTATATTCACATACTCCAAGTATGACTGTACATCGGTAATTTCTCTTTTCCTAATCTGGAGTCATTGTAACACAGGATATCCATGCTTCTAGCAGAGAAACATGTAACATAAATACAAATATTAATGCATCTTTTCTTCCTTCTCAGGTATTTATCACTTGTCCGGTAGACCACGTGTCCTTTCGGTTGAAAACAGAGTGTAAAAAACAAATTGTGTTTACAAACACACAGACAAATCGCAATGCTCTCTGTGATGAGCATGTGAACTAGGCGGATATGTTTATGACACTTTGTATACTCCTGACATCTATGAGGGAAAGTGAAAATTGATTCACCAGCTACGGTGTATAGCAGAATATTGACAAACTGGAAAACGCGGCACTCTGTCCCTACATTTCGTTGACTGGCAACTATATGAAATTGCATATGTAAAATACAATGGCAATAGACTATATTGAAACATATCACCTGTAGTCATAGCTATGGCCATCTTAGTTATTGTGGGGCAGGCGCACATTTAAAATAACATGAAATAAGTCGAGGATTAAGTTTCGGACATAAATATATATAAATATATATATAAATAAATATATATATAAATATATATATGCCTAAAATTAATTAAATATAGTTACACTTTTACACTTATTGAAAGCTCTCAAATATGTTCCTCTGTCTTACAACCAATTAATCCATCTTATATCTAACAATGAGACGTCATTAAAACTTACATAATAGTTTCCACACATAATTTGGTGTGGAATAATACTTGCATCTTGTTCGCGATAATTAACA
>CM060947.1:111199594-111302094 GCA_030765055.1 Mantis religiosa
ACAAATGTGTTGTGCTTCAAAGGTTAGTTTGGATATGGAGACCTCCCCCTTTTTTGTCATTGAGGAAGAACTCATTTGACCATCGAAGGGATGGATATGTTTTCGCTAGTTGTACACATATACACAAGACACAGACACATATGCCCAAAGTGGGACTCGAACCCGCGACCCTCTACACGACGAAACGCTATAGACATACGCTTTAACGACCACGGCTACGAGGGCCGGCGTGGGGAAAGTGCCGTACCATTCAGTGATTCGCTTCTTATTTTTATATCGAGCAAATAAAAGCGATATTTGATGCTCTCCATGGGGGCCTTTCGTCACCTGATTACAGATATTGGTTCAACAACTTTAAACTTGGTTGAACATCCTGTTTTGACAAGAGGCCCTCAGGGTCTAGGACCTCTGGCAGATGTGGTTGCTGAGCAAGTCATTGAATAGGTCTACGTTATGATTATCACTGATCGTAGAACGGAAGTTTGCGAAGTGGTAGAAACCATAATAAGTGTACCAACAGGAACGGCAGTTCATATTTTGCATTATAAGTTGGAGAAGAAAAAGTTGTCGACCAGATGGATGCCTCGTTGCATCAGGTTCGGACAACAGGTGGGCGCGGCTTTCAAATTCGTGGCTGTGTTCAGAACTATTTAAGGGAAATACAAAGACTTTTTGCGTCGAGCTATTGCCATGGATGAGACCTTGATTCGTCATTGTATTCCAAAAGCCAAGCAACAATCAAAACATGAATGCTTCAGGTCCAATAATAATGATGATGATGATAATGATGATAATAAATAATAATAATAATAATAATAATAATAATAATAATAATAATAATAATAATAATAATAATAATAATAATAATAATAATAATAATAATAATAATAATAATAATAATAATAATAATAATAATAATAATAATAATAATAATAATAATAATAATAATAATAATAATAATAATAATAATAATAATAATAATAATAATAATAATAATAATAATAATAATAATAATAATAATAATAATAATAATAATAATAATAATAATAATAATAATAATAAATAATTAATAATAATAGCAATAACAATAATAATAACAATAATACAGTGAGTTATTGGGCTGATTATACAACAATTTAAAGGAGACACTGCTCCATTTGGCGTAAAAGAAAGAACTGTTTCATCATGACAACACATGAACAAATTCATGGCGTATGTCAAGCTAAATTGAATGGATTGTGTTATGAATTGCTGCCGTACCCCCGATATTCAGCCGATCTGGCTTTCCAAACATGAACAAGTGCCTCGTGAGAACAAAATTTAGATCAAATGTTATCGTCAAGACATAGTGTACTTTGCAGAACTGACAATTCCCATGTTTTGGAGGAGTTAAAAAGAAGACAGGAACACAAGAGAAGTGTATGAGAAATAAATTGTGTTTGAAAACCATGGTGTTCATTTCTAAAACGGGCACTTATTGAACCGCTGTCATAAATCATTTGGCGGTAACATTGTCTTATATTACAATGAACATAAAATAATTTTAAAAGTTATGCAAATGTTTAAAAATTAGCCCATTGCTTAAAACATTGTATCTTTAGCTTATCGATTGGAAAACCTACAAAAAAATACTAGTACACATAATCTGTAGTATTATGTGTTCTTGCTGGTATTTTAAATGAAAAATTTCTCTCAGGTGATTTGGCTGCCGGAATTTCTTAAAGTGGATACCTTATATAAACAGATCATACACATTAGCCTTGATATCGCGTGTTACATGTAGGTTCATGAGAAACTAAGTACAGACCACTAACATTTAGACAAAGGTTTACCGCTTAAAATACTGCAAAAAGGCAAACGATAGGACACATATGAACTTCATTTATTTGGACTTTTTTTTAATCAATTGATCGGTGCAGTCAACTATACAAATTGTGAAGGAGCAACAGATACAGAATAAAAATTAAAGAATACAGAGAAAGAGGATACTCGTATTGGAGTCCTCAAGCAAATTGATCTGATTATGGGAATATTAATTACATAACTTCAGCACTACGGAATTAACACTTTATAGAAACGAAATGTCCTGTGGCAAGCGTGCCTTCAGTCTTGGTGCAGCATCTAGACGGCGTCCCAGTTGAAAGAATAGAGCACTTGATACCTACATGAGGAAGGTGAGCAAAGAATCTTCTTGTCGTTGTAGAGCTGTACTCATTAATGCTGACTATGCCCAATTTTCTGTGTAGCTGGGGTCAAAATAATCCGTATTAGTCAAAATCGATAGTTACGAAACAAATTATTAAATGAATAAAAGTTTTGATGTATGATAGTGAAATTTGGATTCACCAAGAAAACACGAAAGAAAGAGGATAACGAAAACCATGCAAATGAGAAGTCTATGACTGTTATGATTGTCACGAAAACGATTAAAATAGAATAAATATAATCTTACATTTAATCTGAGTGGCTCAGTTGTTTAGGCGTTGGTCTAATGTTCACGAGGTCGAGGGTTTAAACCCAACCCGGGCCGATGGTTTTTAAGTTTGCTTAAAATGCTCCTGAGCATTTTTCTTGGTAAGGC
This sequence comes from Mantis religiosa, assembly GCA_030765055.1. Classification (NCBI taxonomy): domain Eukaryota; kingdom Metazoa; phylum Arthropoda; class Insecta; order Mantodea; family Mantidae; genus Mantis; species Mantis religiosa. The sequence continues at coordinate 111,202,176 of CM060947.1, forward strand.
CAAATGTGAACATAGTTTGTAATGAAAGTGAAAGCGGGATCATAGCTTTTAAAACAAGTCACCTATAGTTGCACTGCCAAAAACACTGGAATAACAGAAATGTGGCAAAGCACTATACATTTTTGAACATGAAAATAATAAAAAATAAAATAAAACTCACTAAACGGCAGTGTTACATGTACAAGAATTGATTACGCCCGTCCCGGCAGCGTAGATGGTAGGTTTCTGCCTCGCGTTCAATAGGTCGCGAGTTCGAATCTCGGTCATAGTGAGGTTTCTTTTTTGTTTTGTTTCTCTTAGCCATCTGTTTACTTCAAAAAAGGATTCCTCAAAGGAGTGTTGTATTAAAAAACTGAAGTTCACTGACTGAAGGGATGTTTTAGAATGTATCATTATGATAAATCACTGACAGTTCATTTTTGTAACTCCTCGAAGGAAATAACGGATTGTAATTTGATGTAAATTTTCTCACAGAGGCAGCAGGGAAATTTTCTCTGTACGTATCAAATTTCTTTGTGTCAATAATTCCTAAAGCATAGAAAGCATGGAATATATGAGACTGTTGGAATCCTCATTTCATTTAGTTGGTCACTGTATCACGCAACTCTTTGCCTCTGAATCACGGTTCGCTTCAGAACTGTAAATCGGTCACTTCTCGAGGGACGTACAAAGTTATAATCAACCTGGTAAAAAAAACAACAACAACTTGGTATTTTCTAGTGTTCTTATGATTTTTAAGCACAGCTAATTCAAAATATGCAAATTATTAAATACTGTTACTATCCAACTATCAGCACGTTGGATCTGAATTGTTTCATCACGTAGTAGAAAAAAATTTAGAGGAAATAAGCTTCTGGATGCCTCACTAAATTTGCCAAACCAAGAGCTTCCCTTATTGTTACTCATCCCACTCATCTTCCTGTTCAATCCTGCTCAATCGTTAACCATTAAGAATTATGGTACAATACATTATTTGTAATTATTACAATTGAATAAAATATAAAATAAATTCTTTCTTCAAATTAAAAACGCCTACAACTACTCCCCCCCCCCCCCCCCCGTAGCCCTTAAAGATAGTCCATCCGTGGACAGCCCCATGCCTGTTGATTTACTAATTTGTAAGAGGTGTGATCAAAGAGCTTCTGGAATGACTTTACAACTATGTTGTCATTGAACCATCTTAAATTCTTAGACTCTATATCAGCGTTCCCTCCTAATAGAAATGAGAGGTCACATCACTTTCTGCAACCCTGCAGTGCAGAATTATAAACTTTGAAGTAAACCCGTGTTTTGCACCTGCTAAGATTTTACTGTGTAGCGAAAATGCTAGCTTATGAATAATAAAGAACAAATTTTCTTTAAATCGATAAAACTGCAACAGAAACCTATGGAATGTTACGAAAGGCTTATGGGGAGAAAGTATTTGGCAAAACTCAAGAATTTCAACATCTGAAAATGGGTGACATCTGTTAAAGATGCAGATCGTTTAGGACGAGTTTGTTCCAGCAAAACTAAAGAAAACAATCAATTAAGGGAAACAGCACCTTACAAGGGAATTTTAGACTCATTAGGACTCTTCTTTGGAAGTGTTCAAAGCACTTTAAAATAGGATTTGGACATGAGAAGAATTGCAGCAAAGTTCGTGCTCCACCTCCTTTCAAAGTGACCAAACGGAAAACGTACGATTGCTTGCAAAAATCACAAAGAACAGCTTAAAAATGATCCACAGTTTATGTAGAAAATTATTACACGTTGATGAAACATGGATTTATGAATACGATCCAGAAACGAACAACAATCTTCACAATGGAAGAGTTCATCTCCGCGCTCCAAAAGGGCCAGGTAAGTTCGACTCAAAGTGGCCATGATTTTTTGTTTGACATTAAAGGATTGAACATACCATCAGGCGCGTATTTAGAAGTCAGTTTCCGGGGGGGGGGGGGTCCAAAAAATATACATTGAATTATTTGCTTTTAATAAATAATTAATCAGGGATGTGTTTTTATCATGTTAGTAAAAAATAAAAACACGTGTAATATATTATATTCACATGAATTTCTCCACACAAGCTTCTACAAATTATTATTCTTAGAAAAGTTTGTTTTTGTCTTGTTTCTTTGTATAAAGTCTGTAGAAAGGCTTTAATTGCACAGTTTTTGTTCTTATAGCTGGGATAAAGTGATAAAAGCAGTAATCAGATATTTAAAAAGCGAACCACTGATTGATGCATTTGAAGCATTAGTTCTCCTTGAATGAAAAAGGGCATAGGAACTTAGAAGTTAAAAATTACATACCTTTAAGTAAGTATCTGGAAATTCTAATCAACAAATTATAATATATCGGAATTTGTTAACTTTGCAATACATTATTGTAATTGACATTATTTGTGTATTTTAAAGCGTTCTACAGCTGCTGTGCAGTATCTTTTCGTTTATCTCTTAACTTCATGTTTGCCTGACAGTGAATAGAGACGTTAAGATGAGAAGCTTGAATAAACTTTAAACTTTTTCTATTTATTTTAAACTAAGTTTTATTTTAACTATGTATTAAACGTTTGAAATGTAAATACGTCCAGGGGCATACGATTTGTACCAACGAATCAAACAGTGAATCAAGTGTGGCAAAGATTATGGGAGGGTACGACACAAATGGCTGGAGAAATGGGAGGATGGTGACTGGTTCCTGCATCAAGACAAGGCGCCCGCGCAAAACGCCCTTTCTGTCCGCCAATTTTTTAATAAAAGTTGGATGAACACTGTTCCTCATCCCGCCTTTTCTCCAGATTTTATCCCAGCGGAATTTTTCTCTTTTCCCATGACTTAAGATGCGGCTTCAAGGACATTGTTATTAATCGCGAATCGGTGAAAACTCTGAAAGGGTTTAAAGAAGATGGCTCTCAGAAGTGCTTCCAACGGTGACAAAATCGCTGAGACATGTGAAGCAACTACCAAGGAGAATACTTTGAGGGTGATTCTACTTAATAGACAAATCAAAGTGCTGTGTTGTGTTTGTGGCCGGATTCTAGAACTTTTTTGATCACACCTCGTAAAACAGTTCCTGTGGAATGAAATTTCGGCATACCGGTGTAGTTGATATGATCATAACAATTGACAGCGTCGTTGAAAAACAACATTTTTATGTATTTATTTATTATGCTTTAGTTTTGTTCTATATGGCTACGATAGAAGCGCACGACCAATGACATCTCTGCACTACCTTGGTGGTGGTGATGATGATGATGATGATGATGATGATGATGATGATGATGATGATGATGATGATGATGATGATGATTATAAGGGCGCTCAACTGCAGAGGTCATCAGCGCCCTTTTTTAAGAAAACTGGTTATGGCAAAAGCCAGATATAAATTTCTCTAAAAAACTATAAATATGTAAATAGACTTACAAATAATACATGCACATAAAAAACTATACAAAAAAAGAGAAATATATATCTAAAAAGGGCATAAATTCTCTTCGCTAAATCCTAAAGTCTAGTCTAGAAAAGAATCTCAAAACTTTCTCCACTACTGCGTTATCGTCCGCTAGCATTTCTGCAAAGCTGACCGGCAGCTGCAGAGACGTCAAAGGTGTGCTAGGGAAAACACTCTAGCAGCACGTGTCGCACAGATAACGCTTTATTGCAAAACGAACACAGTGGAGCAGGTTCCTTTTTAAAAAGAACACTACCTTGGTAACATTACAAGGTAGTCATCCTATGTATTTATCGAAGGATGCACATATTTTCATGTTGAAAAAGTAAGCAAGTACCAATTCGGATAAACAGGAAAGTACGAATTAATGGTACCAAATAAATGGGTTTTTATGCATTTCAAAATGTTTTTAAACATTCTACGTCGCAGTATATAGGACGATGAATAAAATGGGTGAAATGATGCTCAAATGAGCCCAAAAAGCTTAGAGTTCTCGACATTCATCTTTCAGGGTTAAAAAAAAGGAGAATACCTTATCCAGATAACTCACTCTGACAGAAATTCGAGGTCGGGACTTCTTGAATATGAGGCAGAACGCTATCCTCACACCATGGAAGCGGGCTCAAAAATGGAGAACGATATCAATAAGATCATTTAACGTAGTGTAGATTGGGGAGGATTTAACATTGCGACCAGCATTGCCTTTGGCAGGCACAAGACACGTGCAGTCACTAACTTCTCTACGCGTTCTCTATCTAAAGGCAAACTTTTATCCACTCAAAGCCGCCCCTACGCACATAGGCATTTCAGACAGCGTCCTGATAAGATTTTTTTCCCCCGGGATTTTCTCTTATTCTGCAAGACGAATGTCAGGTAACTCTAAGCTCTACGGATCCTAAGCAATTTGAGCATCGTTTCACCCACTTCTCGTTCGGTATGATTTAACGTTGGAGGCCGCAACTTAAAAAAGGAGTGCATTCTATGCTAGATGTCTGACTTAAAACATTTCTCCACGACCACCACCATATCGGCACATCATTATTCACCTATTCTTAATGATCATGAAAACGAAAGAAACGAGAAGAGGATGAAATGATCAAGATGGTCGGTCACCTCGGATTTGTATTGGGACCTTCCGAATTTGAGCCCTATTCTTTACTGCCTGAGCCATACCATTTATGCTTGAAACCGCAGACTTTGTATTTTAAGGCGGTTTAAGTTATTCTGTAGTTTATCCCCTTCTTGTTTCTCAGCTTTATAAAATCTATTAAGAACGAAGAGCACTTCACAGGATACATGTTTTCCTTGTATCATAAGTCAAATTTGTTTCTTCTAATTCTACTCAAAAGTCCCTTCCCTTACTTGCCTATGTTACCAGAAATTAAATTTCTATATCCTCGCTTTCTTTGCTAAAAGTATAAGAAAAAAAAAATTGAGCCTCAACAATCAGCTCTAATGCTCTTTATATAGGACATTCATTATCACATGATACATGTAGGTATACTTCTTATATAGAAATGATTTCAACCGAGGTAATATCGAGAAATGACCGAGCTTGTTGCAAGTTGTAAAAGTAATTCAGCCGTTCATATCAGAAATACTTACTACTCACCTGAGTCGAAATAATGTGGATGTTACGCAAGCGCCACAGGAACTAACTTAAACATGAAATACTGAATATTTAGGAAAGGCTCTCTATTCCTTCTATTCCGGAATTTTGTATATAATTTTGATTCCCTATCATACAGTATGAACGACTATGTGTAATAGAAGATTCAACAATGGATGCATTTGAGATAGAAGTTAATGCTGTCCTCATGAAATGGGAAAAGTATTTTCCTTCTTTCCTCCATGGGTATACCGAGCGGGATAACTCAGACGGTTTCGTCTGTGGCCCGTAATCGGGAGTTCCGGGTTCGATTTCCGTGGCCGGGCTATCTGACCTATGGGTTTCTTCGGAGGTTTTCCCGGGTCGCCAGGCGAATGATGGGTAAGTTAATTATATCGCCCCAATTTCCTGTCCCTGCATTTCATCTCCATTATCATTTCACATCATCTCTCATCTTGTGCTCTCTTTCAGGGCAGAAGTGTCGGCGGGAGTCTCGGCGCTGCATGGCAGGATGTGCTTCTAGTAAACATTTCCTCCTTCGGTAGGACGGTGTCCGTTTTCCGGGCCGGCCTGGCAGTCCGTTTCAGAAACACGGTGGGTAGGATGCCGGCTGTACTGGCCTGCCAGGGGAGTTTCCAACTGGTCTACTGTAGGGACCTTGCTTCTACACTGTCGTGACTCCATAGGACGACCGTTATGTCTCCTCTCGCCTTATCCTTCCTCCAGGGCATTCTCTACTTGGGACACAGGTAAAATGAACCAAGAATGGAACTCCGTGCCGAGTCCATAGCATAATCCATTTCAATCCAAATCCAAGGGTAACATTTTCATACACAGATAATTAAGTTCAACATTCAAATCCTACAATGTGTCTTCCTAGAGCATTCTACATTATCTATTGCTCTTTCAACACTCCAAATACTGTACGCACTGGTTTACTAGCATTGTAATTAAAAGATGAGCCATATAGCACCGTTTGGCGTGTACATTGGGTACCATTTGTGCAGATATGTATTCAACATTTGAAATGAGACACTCCTCGAGAAAATTCTCTCCAGGAGTATACAATGCCTGATAGTAGGTATACTATTTATGGCTTACAGTTCAGCTGAAGACTGCAACATGCACTGGTGTCGGGAGATGATGTGTATATAAGGGAGCTCAACTACATGATCATCAGCATCATAATTAAAAATATAATTACAAATAAAATAAACTTACACAATTAATATAAAAACATAGTAAAAGCTATAAATATCAATAAATAAAATGCAAAAGGGCATTAAAAACTATTCCCCTTAACTAAAATCCATAATTATTTAACTTAGAAAATAAAATACGAAACACCAAAAGGCATAAAAACGGTTTTTTTTTGTTAAACTCCTTAACTAGCTACATTTTTTTTCTAAAATGCTAAATCTTGGCAATATCCATAATAAAGTGAACTATAATTTAAAAAAATGCAAATCAAATAAACATACACAATTAGAAAAAAGCAATGAAAAACTATATAGAACAATTAGTAAAATGCCAAAGGCATAAAAAATCGATTCTAAAATTTTAAAACTACCTGCCCAGTGGTTGGCAAATCAATTTATTCCTTTTTATAGGCAATGGGCCAACACCTTTTCAGCAGATTCATCCTGCCTCTTGTTCACTGCCATTCTGGTAATGAGGGATCTTCTTGCTCCATATCCTCTAAGGAGGAGGACTGCTTTCCAACAGAAAATTTTAGTTCGAGGGGCTCAAACTGATCACTGGTGTCGGGAGAGATTCAAAATGATCATATGGTCGATGCTAGATTGTACATGGGACTTTATTCAATCTATATTTTACCGGACAAACAGATCAATAGATATTGATGTGAATGTGTTCCCTACTGCAGTGCAAGAATTTCAAACCTTTCAGATACAAAAACAGGAGTCCATAGAAGGAGCCCAACGGTTACTCCAGGTTGTCCTCTATTGTTTTATATCCCCTGTCAGCTTGCTCAGGGACTGCAGAAGATATGTCACTAAAGCTGAGCTCTACATAATTCTTCTAAGCTGTTTGGCATCAAAATTTTTCAACCTAATTAAAATTTATGAAATAGAACACTAGGGCGCATAAGGTTTCGCATCCTTTCCTACACCCCGAGGAACATAAAATTTAGGTTACCTCACAACAAAATTCTTCCTAAAAACCCACAACCCATCCTACAATATCCTGAAAAAAACCTACCTGCGGTAAAACCCTTAATGGGTGGGCATGCAGCAAAAACCTTCTGGCTTTATACAGCCAGCCAGCACTACAAACGAACGGTTTTATATTACAATACATTATGGCTAACAGTAGCTCTTGCCCAAACTGAATTTTGATTGCAGTTACCTCTATCTTCATAACTAATCACACTAGCATGATTCAGTAAAATATTAATCATAATCTAGTTTTCAAAGGGAGGCATTCACTGTTTACTGTATATAATATAGGATGTGAGCATGGAATATTTTGCAGATTTTATATATATACACTGCTCACAAAATTAAGAGGGCATTGTAACTACATCTAAAACAGATGCAATAATATACAAGATCATTTATTTTATCAACTACATGAAACAGAATAAAACAGAAAACAGAACTATAAAACAGAACTTGCCAAATAAAACAGGCCGTGATTCTAGAGAGCCCCTGATTAGTGTTTGAATCAAATGACATGAATAAAGAGGGAATATGACAAACAAACAAAGCAACATTAACACTACAATAATCGTGGCCCATGGGTGAAAATTGTTCTTCAGTATGGTGTATGGTCTCCTCAAACGCTGCTTCACACCTGTGTGTCATTGATGTAATGAGATGATCAATGAGTTCTTGGAGGATACGTGGCCACTCTTCATAAGGGAAATCTGCAGATGTAGAACAGTTGTGGGAGGTGCTGGTCTGTTTGCAATGCACCTTCCTACTGCATCCCACACATGCTCAATCAGATTTAAGTCTGGTGAGGAAGCTGGCCACTGCATACATTGGATACTCTCCTCCCTCAGCATGTCGTCCACCAACCCAGCTTTGTGGGGATGTGCATTACCATACATAAACACAAAGGAAGCACCTATGGCATCTGTATACGGCACGACAAACTATCGGAGAATCTTGTCTCTATACCTTACAGTGGTCAAAGTACCACCTGGGATGATGTAGTCCACCCAAACTGATTCTCATCATTTTGCAGAAATTATTCACATTTTCTATTCTTCTGAATATGCCTCCTCATTCATTGCTTTCCAAATTTTCCCTATACTTTAGCCATCTGTCATAAAAGTAATTAATTAAGCAGCAATGTTTCGTGAATACTGATCAAAATTACTGTCTGCAAATGTTCTCATATATATTGTCAATATCACCTTAAATGACTTCAGGAATAAAATTTTCTGACAAAAGTGTCAGATAAAAGTTTAGCAACTTTGCAAGCATTGTCACCAACCTTCCAAAAGGGAAAATAAAATCCTTAATTGTAAAAAAGCAAAGATAAAAACATATGGAGCAGGGGGTTCACAGCACTCAGAAAAGGGACTCAAGACTAGGCTTAAATAATTTAGACAGATGAAACCAGGATCATGGAAGAGACAGCATTGAGTTTGCTCTTGACAAGTGCAAAGATTTGTTACCTTGAGTTCACCTTATCACTAAGAGGCATCCTGTCAATGTCATGATATGAGGCTGCATCCAAATGATATAATGCTTTACACTGCCAGAATTGATGAAAAGTGATGTGCTGTGTTGACCTAGCAGTAATCTAGTTGCAAACAATCCAATATCACAGTTTGAGGGTACTTGCTAAGGCAATTCTTTTACACCTCAATATGAAGAGAAGTTATTCTATAAGAGTCTCTAATAGCTGCTGTAGCACAAGTGCTCATAGCACCAGGTATACTTAAAAAGAAGGGGTAGCTTTTGAAATTTCTGTTAGCAGACTTTTCTTTCCTGGACTACCATAAAGGCTACCTCCTGTATTTAGACATTACAGAAGTTCCATCATTCATTGCACAATAAATGTCCTGGAAAGATCATCTTGCAAAAGGATAACATGCTTCCTCAAACTGCTTTCACTGTAGAGATCATGACATGTGCAGAGGAAGGAAATTCTTCCAATTCCTCTTTAAATTTCCGACTTAGCATTATCAAATACAAACCTTTTGATTTTGCTAAGGGACAAATGTGAGAACAACTTTATGAGAAGGCAAAAGATATTTGAAAAGCAGTCCTTCAATGCCTTCAGCCATCATCAGCAATCTTGTCCAGGAGTAAAATATACTGAAATCCGATGAGGGGTGCCTCATGGTCTAGGGGTAATGCCTTTAATTCCTTTCTTGGAAGTGTTGAAAACAACGTTGTTGTAATAAATCAAATTTAAAGGGAGTCCATTAATGACACTAAACAACAATTACTTTTAAATTTTCCCGGAACATGTTTCAGAGACTTTACCTCCATCGTCAACCGGACATTGACTGGTTCTCAGTGATGTAGCTGGCGATATTTTGTCATAGGTCTCCTCTGGTGGCGGTTCAAGGAACTTGCTGAACAAATCTTTCTGGGGGATGTTGAAATTGAATACTTTGTTCCTATTTTTTGAAATGAAGATTTGTTCCCATATGGAAAGTTCTTGTTTTCCGGATGTATGTTTTAGTAGTTTTGGTTCTGGATTTATGTTGTGGTTATTTTTCCAAAAATGCGTGGCAACTGCTGATTTTTCTAATTGTTTGTATTTTATGTTCCTAAAGTGTTCCTTTGGTCTTGTTTCTAAATTTCTTTTGTTTTTCCAATATAAATTTGACTACAGTCAACATTGAACTTGATATATACCAAATTTTTGTTAGATGGAATGGCATCTTTGATGTTTGAGCAAATTAGCTTTTTTAAGGTTGACTGGTGCTAGCTGAATGTTTTGTTTTTTGAAGACTTTTTTGAATTTATCAAAGGCCCATAGATGGTAAGTGAATTTTTTGAAAATTATACTAGTTTCTGTAGCTGAGAGGGTTGTTTCCTTTATTAGCTTCTTCTTTTTTGCTAAGTTCACTTTTTTGTCTACTAATGATTTGGGAAAGTCATTTTTTGTGCTATTTCAATAATTTTGTTGTATTCTGTTTTGTATTCTTCTGCTGTGAGAGGGATGTTGACCAGTCTGTGTGTTAAACTATTGAAGATTGATATAAAAATTATTTGTGGTTGGTTTATTGACACTCGTCACTTACTTTTTCATATATTTATGAGAGACTAGTTTCAAAGGCCCTGGCCTCCATTTTCCTTTTTCTCTTCCCAACTGGCAACTGTTGTTATCTGCTCTCTCTGGTGGTGGAACTATGAACTTTTTTGTCAAATTATCTGCTGGCGGGATTTCAAAGTTCATTACGCGATCCTTATTTTTCCAGATGAATATGTTCTCCCATGTTGTCAATCTATTTTGGTTTATCACTCCTTTTAATAATTTTGGATTTGGATCAATGTCATGGTTTTCATTCCAAAAATGAAATGCTACTGCTGACTTGTCTTCTTGTTTCAATCTGATGTTTCTAAAGTGTTCTTTGACTCTGGTTTTTAAATTTCTTTTTGTTTGACCTATGTAGCATTTTTCACAATTCTTGCAATTTATTTGGTATATTCCAGATTTGTTACCTGAAGGAATTTCATCTTTTGTTTTTGAATTTAGCAACTTTAAAATTGAGTATCTATTAGTAGGTGCCAAGATGATATTTTGTTCCTTGAATATCTTTTTAAATTTATTAAATGTTTTTGGATGATATGTGAATGAACTGAATATGCTGTTGCTTTCTTTTTCTTTAATAAATGTGGTTGTTTCCTTAATGGTTTTCTTTAGTTTAGATTTTCTAATTTTCTTCAACACCAAACTTTTGTTGTATCCGTTTTCTTCTGCTATGTGTATTATTGCTTTTTGTTCCTTGAAATATTCTTCTTTTTCCATGGGTATGTTGACTAGTCTGTGTGTAAGGCTGTTTATTATTGCATGTTTATGTGTAATTGGGTTGTGGCTATTATTTTTTATATAATTTTCTGAATGTGTTGGCTTCCTGTAAATTCCAAATTTTATTTTTGTATCATTCCTGATGATATTTAGATCCAAGAAAGGTAGTTGTCCATTCATTTCCTTTTCTATTGTGAATTTGATAGTCCTTTCTTGCAGATTGAGTAATTTTAATGCATCATCTAAATGTTTACTTGGTACAATTGCAAAGATGTCGTCAACATATCTATACCAAACCTTGAAGATCAATGGGAAGGACTTTTTAATTTGTGTTTCAAATGCACTCATAAATAAGTTAGCCAAAAAAGGTGAAAGTGGATTGCCCATTGATAGTCCTGATTTCTGCTTGTAGTGTTTTCCATTAAAGCTAAAGAAGTTTTGTTCAATGCATATTTTTGTTAGAGAAATATATTCTTCTGCTTCTATTGCTTCCATATCAATTGTAGCTAGCCATTTTTTTAACACAGTCTGCAATTTTTCTGTTGGTATGCTTGGAAATAAAGATGTGACATCAAATGAAACCAGTCTGTCATTTTTGTCCAAATTTATATCTTTGATTTTTTCTACTAAATCTAAAGAGTTTCTTAAATTTGCACTTTCAAATTTTGGAAAACTATTAAATTTACTTAGTAACCATTTGGCCAAATTATATGTGGGGGCATTTATGCTACTAGTAATAGGTCTCATGCCTTTCCCTGTTTTATGAATTTTTGGCAGCCCATATACTCTTGGTAATGTTGGATTATCTACTTTAATTTTGTGCAATTCTTTTTTGTTGATTATTTTGCTCTCTTTTAGCGTTTTATTTGTGGTTTCAATGCAGTACTTTAATGGATTAGTTTCTACTTTTTGGTAATTACTGTCTTCTAACAAATCTTCCATCCTCTTTGTGTATTCTTCTTTTTCCAGAATTACTTGAAGATTGTTTGTGGTATCTTGAGCTTTTATGTAGTTGTCTGTCTGTGTTGGTTTTCTGTAAATGCCTAAGTTTATTCTGTTTTTATTTCTGATTATTTTTGGATCCAAAAATGGTAAATACTCATCTTTTTCTATTTCTAAAGTAAACTTGATGCGTTTTTCCTTGGATATTTAAAAGTTTTTAGTACATCTCTGATGTGCTTTTTTGTACTATTGCAAAGATGTCATCTACATATCATTGCTAGAGTTTGAACATCCAAGGGAAACCTTTGGTGATCCTAATTTCTAATGCACTCATGTAAGATCGGCCAGGAAGGGTGATAGGGGGTTGCCCATTGCTAAACCTGAAGTTTGGTGGAAAAATATTGTTTGAAACTGGAAGAAAGTTTGTTCTATGCATAATTTGGTTAGTTCGATGTAATCTGAAATTTCAGGTGATGACATTCCAAGTGATTTGAGCCATTTTTCTATCAATGCTGGGAGTTGTTTTACTGGTATGCTGGGGAATAGTGATTTAACATCAAAAGAGACTAGTGTGTCCTCTTCTTTTAGTTCAGTATCCTTAATGTGTTCTATAAGTTCATAGGCTATCGAATTTTGGAAATGAGTTGAATTTGTTTATTAGCCACTTTGCAAGTTTGTATGTTGGTGAATTTATACTGCTAATTATAGGTCTCATTCTTATGGATGGTTTGTGTATTTTGGGCAAGCCATAAAGTCTAGGTAACGTTGGGTTATCCAGTTTAACTGTATATTTGTTTAGTATTATGCTTGATTTTGCTATTGTTTTTTCAAATGATTGTATGCAAGTTGTTAGAGGATTGCAACTTGATAATGAAACATTACAAAGATTTTAGTTTTCTGGTAATAGCACTAATGTTTATGTTAGAAGTATGCAGTTTATCTTGTTTACGATTCCAACTGCCTGATAATGACCTCCTGATAAACTTGATAACTGCTGCATCACAATACAAGGGTCGACTGTTAAGTCCTGGGCCTCACATAGAGATGGCACCACTGGGCCAGTTTGACCGATAGTATCATATAGTTTAACTCTAGTCTACCTCATATCCATAGTTACAAGTTAAGAGCTTTTTTGAAAGACAGCATTTTAAACAAGATAAATGAGGAAGTTTCATGAAAATGGAGGATTTGGAAAAACGAGCAGTTATTAAATACTTCCATTTGAAAGGCTTAACACCTAAAGAACTGGAGGAGGAAATGGACAGTACTCTGCCGTTTCACATACTATGATTCAATGGTGGGTTGCAGGGTTTAAAATGGGATGCTTTACCAGTAGTGGCAAGTACCTCACACTGTATGCCCTGTGGAAGTCACAACTCCAGAAATCATTGAACAAATTCATTGAAGACTGCAGATTAAAGTTGTTTGAGACAGCAGAGGCTGTAAGCATAATAAAAGAATGTGCAGGTAATATTTTAAGTAATGTTTTGGGTTACCACAAGGTCTGTGTAAGATGAATGCCGCATTTATTGACACCTGATCAAAATTTGCAAAAAAAAAAAAAAAAAAAAAAAAAAAAAAAAAAAAAAAAAAAAAAAAAAAAAAAAAAAAAAAAAAAAACTGTTTCTGTTAAGAATTTGAAGCTCTACCACAAAGATATCAACGAATTTTTGAGATGGCTTATACGATGGATGAAACTTGGATACACTACTACATTCCAGAAAGTAAACCACAGTCAAAACAGTGGATTGTGCCAGGTGAACCAACTCCAAAAATGACAAAGTTAATTTTGTCAGCTAATAAGGTTATGGCAAGTGTTCTCTGGGATGCACTTAGAATTATTTTCATTGATTACTTGGAAAAGGGCAAATGTATCACTGGTGACTATTATGTTAGAGTGATGAGGTGAAAAGAAAAAGACCTCATTTGGCAAAGAAAAGAGTATTGTTTCTTCATGACAATGCTCTGGCCCATCATTCAGTCATTGTTCAGTTCACATGGGAAAAATGAGTGAATTAAAGTCTGTGTTGCTTGAACATCCAGCCTATTTGCCAGATCTAGCACCCAGTGACTACCACCTTTTCCCAAATTCAAAAAAATTTCTTGGAGGATGAAGATTTCACAACAATGAGGTCATTGATGTCGTAAACAGCTATTTTGAGGACCATGATAAATCACACTACAGAGATGGTTTAATTAAATTAGAACACCAATAACACAAATGTATTAGCATTTCTTGAGATTATGTTGAGAAACAAATAAAAAAAAATTGATTTTTATTATTATCAGAGGCAAGATTTTTTTAGAGATTTTTTTCACAAATGTTCGCAAATTTTTCCGTTTTTCAAGAATAATATAGTTTTTTAGTGATAAATGAGAAAATTTCTACTATTTTTAGTCTGCATAGGAAAATTTACATTTATTAAAAATTACATAAATATAACTTTAATTTAACATTTATGTCTTCATAGCATGAAACTAGATATCGTGGAAAAAAAAAAAAAAAATGTTTTACAAATTTAACGAAAGCAAGATAAAATTTAACACTTAACAAATCCAATACAGTGACATCATCATGTGCACTGAAATAACAGCTAAGCGGTGCAACAATAAACTGACACCACAGTACCCGGCTGGTCTGTGGTACTGAGAACTGTTTGTTGTATGCTAATTAAAAATGCTATTTATTGGATAGCACACCGTGCACAGCAAAAGCTTTATGTTGACTAAAGCTACTGAGAAGGTACTGAACTTCTTGGAAGCTACTCTCAGACATTACAATAACATGAAAATATTGTCCCTCAGGGCTTAAAAATGTGTTCCGAAATGCCCGAAAATTAAAAAATTAATACTAACAATACCTCACTGAAAACCACCCAGATTTAGAAGCTAAACTGTTCCCATTGCCTGTACTGACACGCTGGTCTAGCTGGTTTAATTCAGTAGTTTACATTGCCAGCTATTTTGATGCAATTATAGATTTTGTTTCTAAAAAAGAATAGCTTTCAGTTCCTGCCCAAAATGTGTTAAATGATCATTTTTGCGATGCCAAGTGCTGCAATACTGTAAAGGTACGGGCAACATTTGTTTCTAAAAACTGAAGACTGATAACAGATCCAATATTAGAATTTCAATCTAATCAGAAACCTGTGGCTCATCTTGTTTTATCCTGAATTAACTCGCTAATAGTCAAATGTGAAATATTAGAGAGTGCTCACTTTGGAAACAGGATAGTGCACTTGTAGATCATATCATGGATCCTAGTGTAAGAGAAGCAGTAGAAGAGAATCTAAAAGTTTGCTGCTGTATGACTGTCATCTAAATTGAACTCCATTATGATGAAAGAAACTGATATAATAACCATAAAAGCTTTAGATCATTGCTTGAGCTTTCTAGGCTAGTTACTAAATCAAGTATAGGTTATTTAAATCATGTAATGGCAGCACTTAAACTAAGTGCATTTAAAACCAGTGGTATTACTTGTGATTATGATTTACTTCTTTGTTACAGAGAGCTTTGTGACATTGTTGAACAGCAGAGCCATGGTGGTAATAATAACCTTAGACATAGTAACAGCACTCTCTGCATTGAAGGCAAAAGCTGATTTGTACCGCAATTTCATTGGAAAGTCCCTTCAATGTCTTTAGTTGCCGATATCAAATGATGATATTGAGAGATTTTTCTCTACATATAAATTAGTTGTGCCAGACAAAAGAACAAGTATGAAAAGCAAAAATATCCCAACTACTTGTATGCTGCAGTTTGGCAATGTCTGATGTGTGATATTTGATTTTATTCATGTTACCTAGTGTCTGCTGATTTCAAATAAAATATTTTAATTTGGAAAAAAGGGGTTACTTTTTATTTCAGCCATGTCATTACTCATTAATTCTCCCTGAAAATTTGCGCGAAATTAATGCAAATTTATGGTAAAATATTCACCACAAAACACCACCAATTAAAATTATTAATGCGAATTTTATAAATAATTGTCACCACAAAATCCTGCCTCTGATTATTATGAGACCCAAGACTTATCAGCTGATCCTCATATAATCGTTCAATTTTAGGTCAGTTCGTAGAAGGTTGTTTTGAAAGTATAATGTGCATATGGACCTTTTACCAAGAGAGTTGAGGTGTATGAGCACCAGCACAAAAAGCTACCTTAGTTCGAATCTCAGCTTTAGCACTGAACTTCTTCCAAGTCTGATTCAACTTTAAAACACAGTGGAATGGTTATATATTTTTGTAACAGACAACCCAGATCACAGCAAACCTATGAAAGTTAATGCTTAACATACATACAGCATTATGCATGTTGAAGGAATTTAGTAACAGTGACATCCAAATTAATTGAAAAAACTATTTGCAGTCAGTTTTTAACACATCACTTACATTTATATTTTTTAAGGGATTAGTTTTGAGAGCTGTTGCTTTCATTTTCAACCTTGAAGGTCCGACTGCTGTCTGCTATCTTATCTCTATTAGTAGAACTATGAACTTCTTCATAAAATTATCAACTCATGAGATTTCAAAGTTCTTTACTTGGTCCTTATTTTTCCATATGACAGTGTTCTCCACGTTGGCAGTTTGTTTTGGTTTATCACCCCCTTTTAATGATCTTAGACTTTTTAAATATGGATTTTACAATATCTACAGTATTTGCTGTAAGTAAAGCCAAAAATGTAGTAAATTTAATGTCTCAAGATATATTAAGGGTTTGACAGTAAGAACTAATTTTGATGCTGGGAAGCTTGTCCCTGCATTCTTTGCCAGGACTATTCTACTCAACTATCAAGGGAACAGATTGCTATTATTATGGGCAAAACCAAAAATCTTACCAAATTTAATCTCTGAAGATATGTGAAATGTTTGGAAGTAAAAGAACTAATTTTTTAAAAGTGGAGTTTTACAGATACAAGAACTTCAAAGGAAAGGTTAACTTTGGTGTTTGGAAGCTGGATCCAGCATTCTTTGCCTGGACTGATACATTCAACTGCCAAAGCAACAGGTTATTACTACACACATTTTTTATGTACGTGGGAATGTGAAATGGACTGTTGTGCTTTTACAGTGCTGAAAAGTGGTATTATTGGAGGTTTATTAAAATACTTGTACCCGAAATTTCTGATGCATGTTAAGGTTTTCCAATTAAAATACCATTAGGGAGCAGCTTGAAGGGAAAACAATTTACTAGACATTTAACAGGAACCCTTCAGAACTATTCTCTTCAGCAGTAGTGCAGTTGAATATGAAAAGATGACAATAACATAACTTGAAATATTACTCATGTTATTAAGAAAGACTGGAACAAATATTAAATTTCCAACTGAATTTATGTTATTTACTGCATACTTACTACAGCTGAGGAGATCTGAAATTTTTCCGTATATTAAATCAAAATGTGGTGGGGAAAAAAAAAACCTTTTGCTCCATTATTGGTATATTTTTGCTAAAACTTCATGCTCCATTTATTATTGGCATTTATAGAATATGTTTCATTATGCCATTCCTTCCTTACGTTCTACATATTAAGAATATTGCTGCACTTTATTATATTTCCCCAAAGCTGCATTTTTTAACATCTCACCAGCCCCCAGATACCTTACCTACTAATAATTAAGTTAAAAAGATATGATTAAATTAAAAGTTTTGAAGCTATTTGATCTAGGGTCTCAAGTAACGTAACACTGTCTCTATGCAGGTTGTTTCGATAGGACACAAATGACTGTAGGCATTTTGTAGTTTATAACTTAACTAGTCTGAATTTCCGTGTCGCAGCTTCGAAATTCTCTTAGGTATAATTTTATGCAGCATTAAATATTACATTATTTTGTGATTAGGCAGTGCAGGAACCACTGGTGTGCGAACCTCAAAGTTGTCATTGGGATGCACTGGCCACGAAAACAAAAGCATTGCTCCTTTGTTCTTTATAGTGACGCTAGCCTTGCTTTCGGTTAATGGGGCATGGGGCAATTACTTGTGAAGAAGTCGATGACTCAGACAGTTCCAAGGTTGCTCATTTTGCTATGATCTTAATTGTACAGTGCTTTCAACCAGTTACTGTAAAATTAACAGCTTCCTTTTCAGTTACAAATGCTTTATTTAGTATTATTTAACACAGTGGAATAAAATGCTTGTCTCATTGCATAAGGCATTTAGTTTTGGTTAACTTTATCTACAATTCTTTGATATTGTTCTGTGTTCTTTTTATCATTTAATGCTTGTATCCTCAATCTCACTAACTTTAACTTCCCTCTAAAAGGTTTAAGCTGCATATGCCCACCAGCTTATTTGCAGTCATCAATTGTTACACCGGAATGTTGGAACACATTAAACACCCATAAAACAAGTAACTAAAGAATAGCTTCTTTAATGCGGTTTCATAAGCCAAAGAAATTCTTAAGCTACCATGGAGTATGTCGGTATGTTTAAAAACAGCTACAGTATGTGGCATGGTGTATCACCCATATGCAAATTATGATAGCATGAGGCACGTGGCATTGTTCCTGTAACTGCCTAATCAATACTCATTCTGGAGTGTTTTTTATGTGGCTATATTGGCAGTACTATCTATGTGTCACATAGAACTGAGCAACTACTTCTAATATATTTGTTTGATGTAGTTTCAAAACACCCTGTAGACTTTTCCTTGAATGATGTATAGGTACACATCTGTACACAGGTACAGATTTCACTATCATAGGATCCTTATTCAGAAAAATAGAAGTAATAGTTATATAATCTGGCTTTATTAATCAGAATTTTACACCACAATAAATCTAACCCAATAAAATCTTAAAAAAATAAAAGGAGGAAAAACACACACAAATGAAAGCACAAAATATTCAGGAAAACATTTTCCATTTGTTTTGGAAGTATGCAAATATTTATTTTCATTTTTCCATGGAAAATTATTATTATTCTGACAAAGAAGTTCTGGAATTAAGAGATAATACATTTTCATAACAGCTCAAAGTTTAATTTATGTAATTTATTTTTATTTAATTTATGTGAGGTGTTGAAGTCTGCAAATAGTATTTACTTTGCATTGTTGTTACTACAGAAGTCTTGTAGAGATGGGTCTGGCACAGAGTTCTGATGATCTGCAGTTTTTCAATGACTAGCTTGGCATGTCTCAGAACTGTTCTGAAAATGCATTATCTAGACATTAGGTATTTAAAATTAAAGCATATATATTGTAAAATGCCATTTTTAGGTTTCTGAAATGTATGTCATTTTAGGCTGTTCCTGTCTATACCCATTATTAAAACCCTAAAGCTTGTACTTTTGTTTGGGCGGCAGCACTAGTTTTCCATGATAGTCCCTTGGATTTAACCAAATTCCACTGAAATCAGAGTACTTTTGTATCTAGATTCTGTGCTTTTGGAATATGTGAATGAATGCTACTGCATGCTGGAGTGATAATGTATGTGATAACGTTTCCAACCGCTTAGAACATTAAGAAAGGTTGAGACATTTTGTCTTTTAACCTATAGAAGGGCAGATAAAATTTAAAGAATAGCATACACAAAGAGAAGGCAATCAATGATTTCCATTTTTCAAGCAATTGAATACATAGCATTGCAACCTATTAAAGTGCTTTTCTTTTAGGAAGGCTGATAGTCCTGCAAGCAAGTGACTATGTAATGCTCATTAGAGCCTGCCTCGGTAATTTAGATGGTAGGTGTCTGCCTCACGTTCAAGAGGTCCTGAGTTCGAATCTCGGTTAGGGCTAGTTTACCTAGATCAGGTTTTTTCTGGGGTTTTCCCTAATCCTGAAAGACAAATGTTGGTAGCTCTAAGCTCCATGAACCCTAGGCTCATTTGAGCATCATATGACCCATTTCATTCATTGTCCAATATGACTTGGGATTGTCTCCATGTTATGTGTTTTGAGATGTTTATTTTATTGTTAAAGTTCTCAAAATATCTGTTATATTATGTACTACAGATGATAACTGATGCGACTTTCTTATGGTGGTTCAATTGAGCATAATACATTTAAATGTTAACATTTAAGGCCACTGAAATCTGTTATACTACAGTCACTGAGAGATTACTATAGTCATGCTAATCATTATTAAGGTGTAATTATTAATCATAATATGTAACTCCATCTCTATGATTTGAAGATATAACTTCTGTAATATGCTCAGTTTAACTTGTGAGCATATGGACAGATAAAAAGACTGACTGACTGACTGGCTGGAAGTTCACTTTTAACATCTTGACAGGTAACATGGAGGGGTGGTATGCCCTAAAATTCTAATGTGTAATAATGTTTAGCTGGTTTCGGCTGGATATTTATCAAAAAACCTTTCAGAGCATTGTAAAAAGTAAACATAAAACCCAAATGCCAAAGAGATGGCTTTTGACACACTATTGCCAAAGAAGTTCATGCTGAATATATACCAATTTAGTTATCTTCTGCACATTCTTCCTGAAACCTGTCGGAGTTCTTTAAGCATTTTTACCCATAATAAACCTATATCACTTACATAATTTTATTGGAATATCTCAGAAATCTCATCTACTTGCTTCTGCTTGCCAACCAACCAAGATGACCCTAATCTCACCTCATTTACAGCTATGTGCCAGGTGCGAGACTGATAAAGCATAAATTTTGGTGTCAAGTATGAGGATCTACGTGACCAAGTACAGCTACTAATCACAATCACCATCATTGTACCCGAAGGATCAAGAACAAAAGCAGCAGCTTACTGTAAGCAAGGGCAATGTGGTACTTTTAATATCTGAGCATCAGAGAGACAGTGGCAGGTCCAAGGTTACAGAAGCAGTCTATTGTATGCTGTCTGAAGTTTGAGAGAGAGACTGCAGTCTAACCAGTGATGAGGTAGCACTTTCCTTGGTAATATGGCAGCAAACCATGTGCACATTCCTAAGTTTCAAGATAACAGCAGCAGCCTACTGCACAATTTGAGTTTTGAGGGAAAGATGGCAGTTTATCTGCTGCAGAGCTGTCATTTTCCTTAGTTATAATGGCAACAAGGCACAGAATAGTCACATGCTGAAAAGGTATGGTATCTGGAGTATGAGGAATAAAGGTAACATGCCTGAGTCTTGTAAATGAGACAGGTAACTGTCTGTAACTGATGACACAGTTCATCTGTAGATTTTAAAGGTGAATCTGTGCTACTAATGCATGTAAAAAGCCAATGGATAGCAAAGTGGTGATTATATGCCACCCCAAAAGTCTAAGTTAATGTCCTTCAATTGTGAAAACAATGAGGTTATGCACTTTATTACAAATGTGGATACCACAAGTGAGGTAAGCACAGAGATTAAATATTCTGTAAGAGATTACTTACAAAAATAAAGAGAGAATTCAGGAAGGCAATTAGACATAGAAAACTAGAATCTTGGGAGGAAGTTTAAGAATACCTAAACCCCTTCAATTGTGAAAACATTGAGGTTATGCAGTTTATTGCAAGTGTGGATACCACAAGTGAGGTAAGCACAGAGATTAAACATTCTGTAAGAGATTACTTACAAAAATAAAAAGAGAATTCTGGAAGGCAATTAGACAAAGACAACTAGAATCTCGGGAGGAAGTTTAAGAATACCTAAACCATTCATATGTTGCAAAGACAGCTCAGGATTATTACAGCACTCAACTGTTTGCTGCTAAGCAAGAAAAGTCTGAGTAATACGCAGGTAGATCATCAGGATACAAAGATCAAAGATTAACACAGTTTACAGAAACAGCCTTAAAAATTGTAAGAAAACTGAGAGGGACTGGTGCGGACAGAGGGGAAGAAGAGATAGAGTTAACACGCTTTTGTTTCTGTGGTGTGCTCAACCTAGAAAGACACAGTTCAGCCAAACTGCAGTAAGATAAGCGAAGATATGTGCTGAAGGTGTGAGATGTGTAGAGATATAATAAACTGAACTCCATCTGATAAGCTGGATGCTTATATATTTACTATATTATGAAACACATAAAAGTAGAAAACAAATATTGCAACAGCTATAAACACTCGCTCACTCGCTTTGTGATTCTTCGATTTCCAAGTCCTCTGCGTCACTTTCATCTCTGGTATCCTATGATGTTTAATGATAATTTTATCAATTGATTACACCATTGTTTCTCCAATATTGCATTTCCAGCTCTTGGACCTTCCTGCAATATCCTTCCCAAACTGTTGCTTCTATAGCAAGTTTCCACAGATTTGTGGCTCTCCAGTTAACATTGCGCCCTCTGAAAACATTGTTTATTTTTATCCACACCCACTCAACTGCATTCAGATAAGAGGAGGTAGACAAATAATAGTGTGTCCCCTTTCGAGAGCCATAACATCCACAACATATGTCTTGCTCTTAGATTTGTTTTAAACTGGTTAGCTAATAGTTAACCTCAAAATGAAATATGGCATATGTGTGAAAGCTTAGCATATTAGCCACTAGATGTCAGAGTGTATAGCGCATTTCATGTTTCAAAGTTGTCATCTGTGTTTACAGAATTAGGCGAAACTACCGAATGAGGACTTGGGGCCCGAATGCTCAAGAAATCTTGCATATGTAAAATCTTGGATGAGAAATATGCCATTATTTATAAATGAGAAAGCTACAGAGTAGGACAGTTGAAATGCAATAAATGTGGAAAGATTGGCCATATAGCAAGTAAATATTAAGAAAGAGCACTTTAAGGCAATCAATAATGTTTCTACTGAGGATAAAGAGAAGTTACTTTAGTAACTTGCTATAATTGTGAAATGACACTTAGCTAAAAACGTGGGGCCCTTGGAAAAATAAACAGAAGGAAAGGGAGAAATGACTAAGAAGTCAGAATACTACCAGTAACCATAAGACCCCCATTCCTGCCAAAACAAAATTTCAATCACCCAAAATTCTTGTCTGGATACTTCAATTCTGCTTATCCTCTTCCTAGTTGATTAACTTATCCACCAGCGGTGCACGATGACCGTAGCACTCAAATCTTCAGTCATTGAGGAACAAAATGCTACTTCCTTTCTTCCCATCTACATAATTTTCACCCGCCATCCTGCAACATTCAGATCCCGCCACTACGTGGTTAAGCTTTTTCCAGAGCAGGTACACGATTTGACCCTCCTTCGGACTGTTCCACAGCCTGCCAACATGCTCTCTCTCTGTCAGAAAGCACTAACACAGTAAATATGTTGTTGGATTGCAGTTAAACCTGATTTTTATATATCAAGGAGAAGAGGAAAGATTACTTATTATTCAGAATTATATACAAATGAGGTTTTGATAATACATAATTTTTTTTTAAAGTAATACAGTGAACCTAGAGCAAGATATTATACTATCCAACACTTTTCTTACAGAAGATATGCATATGAATAGCTACTACAGCTCACACAGCTTAGCAAGGCAGGGACAACGTGTAAGACCCAGCGGTGGAATTACATGCATGATAAAACCATAGCTGACATCAATAGAACCCAACTTATCCTCTTAACATAATTGAAGTATTGTCATCTTCTTAAGTGGAGAATATTTACTAAATATTTTTATTTGTGTAGCGTTTGTTACTCTACTGTAAATAGCTTCATTTTCTGTGTAAACTCAAAGTGTTAACAGCAATACACACTCGACCAGAATATCCACCAGAAAGAATAGTAGACATCTTGAATGATGCCCTCAGCGCGACAGAAAAATAGTGATCTGTTAATTATAGCAGGAGACATGAACTGCAGAACAGAGATACCGAATGAAACTGTAGGATGGCAATTTCATATCTCAAGAAAGA
This sequence comes from Mantis religiosa, assembly GCA_030765055.1. Taxonomy (NCBI): domain Eukaryota; kingdom Metazoa; phylum Arthropoda; class Insecta; order Mantodea; family Mantidae; genus Mantis; species Mantis religiosa. The sequence continues at coordinate 111,225,875 of CM060947.1, forward strand.
AGGATTCAGCTTAGCGAACCCAAGAACAGAACTGACATACTTATGTTATAATGGCAACAGCACCATTGACTTAATATTTACAAACAAAATCAAAGTAAAACTATCCACTAAGGAAACATCTCCCTGTAACTATAAATTTCATGGTGTCATTTGGAAAAAGAGCAAACTCAGAAACAAGAATTAAATTAATACGGGATCTTGACAAAGAGAAGATATGATCACAAACAGAAGCACAAGAACTTCTTCAGCTCATAGAAATAAAAACACCTGATGAAACAATCATAGAAATAACAAAGACAAGCACTAATACCAGTGAGCCAAGCACACAAAAGAAGGGCCCAAATATGGTTTGATGCTGAGTGTTATTGATGCAGGAAATCAGTCCTACAAGCACTACACAAAGCAAGAGTAAATAAAATCAATACAGATTGGGAACTGCACTCAGCCGAATAGAAATCATACAAAAACACACAAAGGAGAAGAGAGAAGCATACTTGGAGGAGGCCAGAAAGTTAGCCAAGGAGGCAATCACTAACCTTTTCCTAGCACAAAAGCCAATGAAACCCCACTTTCCACATGACATAACTATGGAAACATGGGCCAACCACTTCTCAAATATATTCAACAAAGGAAACAATGGCGAGGTGCTTCCACTGAGAAAGGTCGAAAACCATCACCCAACATTCCAGAATTTCACAGAAGAGGAAGTATATGAAATGATAAGGTGACTATCTAAAAAAGTAGCAGGACAGGACGGTGTGTACAATGAACATTTTAAGTCCACAAATGCGGCTTTTCTAAGTGTATGGACAAAGGTTTTCAATACCAGCATGAAGACAGCCAACATACCTCAAATATGGAGGAACTCGATAATAAAAATTCTGCACAAAGGCAAGGGAAACACCAGCAGGCCTGACTCATACAGAGGCAGAGCTCTGGAGAATAATATATTCAAAGTATTCACTTGACTGCTAACAAAGACTGGCAGCAGAGGTAGAAGAGAAAATAACAGAACACCAGTATGGTTTCCAACAGGATTGATCGACAATTCATGCAGGACAACTACTCGAAAGCATATATGGGACTCTGAGACATCCCAAGGAAAAATTTTATGCAATCTTCATAAACTATAATAAGGCCTTTGACTTTCTGAACAGAAGAATACTATAAATCAGAAATATAAAACTAAAACAGTTGGAAAAATCTGCAGTAGCATACCATTTCCATACAAAAAAATCATGCTATAGGTAAAGAAATTAAATTTCTAAAAAGTCTCCAAGTTGACTCACATTTAAATATCTGGCAAAAAAATATTCATTCATACTAATTCACACAAAACAACTTTGAACTTCTGCCAAATGATGTCTTGATGCAATTCTTAAAAGCTGAAGAAGCTAATAGTTCTATTTTCAACAGAGGGCATTAGTTCATGTTTCAGAATTTTCTACCAGTATTTATCAGACATAGAAGAAAGTTCCAACTTTTCTCAACAGAGGGCATTAGTTCATATTCCAGAGCTTTCTGCCAGTATCCATCAGACGGGATATATAAGGAAGCATACAAACAATTGCAGGTAGCAGTATCCACAGCTGAAGTTGGGCTGAAGGTCATACTTGAAAGCGCTTTGAAGAAATAACTATAAGCAAGAAAGTATTGGTATGTGTCAGCAAAACTCCTGCTCCTAAATCTACATCAGAAGAATACTAATCACAAAGTTAGAAGAAAAATAAGGTTTTAGTTTTGTATCTATTAGGTGCCACCTCTCCTATGAATTTTAATTTCCGATCTAGCACATAACATTTCCTTTTTCTTTTCTCCAATCAAAGCAACTGTGAAATAAAAGACAACTTCTGCTCAACAGTAAACACCACATACAGAAAATTATCTTTACTTCTCATTCACTGCTACAATACTGTTGGACAAGAGCTATATGAGCTAACAACTTTATTATTTGTTTCCGTGGTTGAAAGCAGCCCGGCTCAGCTTATGACTTTGTCAACGGTGATAAGGAAAATGCATTTCGAGATTCTTTTAAGATCGTATATGCTACATGCTCATTTAATTAAGTATAACTCAGATGTATTTCACTGAAATTTAATATTATAACAGGGAATTACGTATAAATGCATTACATATAAATAAAGTTCTATTAACATGTTTCTACCTAATTTACACTTTTTTCCGGGACCTGCAAATATTTACATCTAAATATGAAATAACTGGGTTACATATAAAGCAGGTTTAACTGTATTTATGATGAAGTTGAAGTTAGCATGATTGTGGTAAAACTGGAAGCAAATGTTCAAGAAGATAATTGCAAAAAATTGTGTGCAATGAAAAATGTCTCAGATGCAGTTAATAGAGAACGAAAAGTAGTGGCTCAACTGAGACTTTAACATCTCAGTGAGGAGGAAATGGGGGTGGTAAAAGAAATATTTAAGTTTTATCAGGATATATTTTCTTTGCTGGGAGATAGCTGAAGTTGATTAATGCAGTAGGCATGCTACTGTCATGGAAACTATAACAAAACTATTCACATGAAATCTTAAAAGATTTTGAGACTCACAATCTAGAAGTAGAAAAGCAAGTACATAAACTTCTATTGCAGTAAGGAATAATTGAAGAGTTAATTTCCCTTGGAATAATCCTTTATTAGCAGTAAAAAAGATAGATGGAAGTAGCATCCAGAAACTTCAGCTTGCAGTTGGGAAAAGACTAGTAAATTTACCTGTGTTCAGATATCACAGAAATCCTTGAATAGTTAGGGCATTTTAAGTATTTTTCTTGCATATATTTGGTAATAGGGTATATCACATGAAAATATGAGAACAGAAGATAAACGAAAGTAGAAATTACTTTCAAAGTATTCAATTTCGACATCCCCCAGAAGGATTTGTTCAGCAAGTTCCTTGAGCCGCCACCAGAGGAGACCTGTGACAAGGTATCGTCAGCTACACCAACAAGAATCAGTCGAGAGCCGGCCGATGATAGAGGCAAAGCCTCTGAAACTAGTTCCGGAAAAATTTAAAAGTAAGTGTTGTCTAGTGTCTTTAATCGACTCTCTTTAAAGTTAATTTGAAAGTAGAAATAATAATAATAATAATAATAATAATAATAATAATAATAATAATAATAATAATAAAATGGCATCGGCAATATACTAGGAGGCCTTCTGCCTTGAAAATAGTACTAGGCTACGTTTCAAATGTTATTGAATGCAATGCTGATTTGGTTATCACTGTCCACGTGTTTTGTTTTCCTGGATCACAAAGTTATCTATGCAGCATCCCTTTAAATATTTTAGCAGAAATTAAGGGAATATTTTCAAGGTTCAGGAGGTAAAACTTAAAACTTTAGCCAGAAGAATGTGATTTTATGGAAAAGAGGTTAACTATTTTGGCACTGTAATTTTGGCCTATTTGAAGAAAATAGGAAAAATAGTTAATTATAGCATATCTAAGAGACTAACTGATTTAAGAGCATTTTTTATTTTAGATGGGTACTACATTTTAGTAAGACTGCACCACCTGATTTTCAGACCAGTCCGCAATAGTAGCTCATTTCTGGTCTGAAAATCATGAAATTGAAGATATCACCGAATTACTAAAATACGTACAAAAACATAGTGAACTCGTCATATGGGAGAGAATATACATAGAAAAACATAAAAACCAACTAATGAACTTTGAAATCCCGCCAGAAGAGAATCCCACATTTAAGTTCATCACTAAATCAACAGATGGCAGCAGCAACTCCAGAATTACCCACACCACTGGATCAAGCTTTAGTCGCATACGAGCCGACGAGGCAAACGATGGGTTGCGAAACATGTCCCCAAAATAGGTACATAAGTGAAGCCGATGTGTAATAAATACGACTCATCAATAATTGATAATTAACAGAAGTAGTTTAGCATAAAGAGATAAATTCCCACTGTACAATGGATGGTTATGTGCTGCCATGTTTAAATTGGGAATTTAGAGGACCAAATTGGTCAGTAAGCCAATTTATATGATTTTCAAGCATCTTGACTTCCCGTGGCCTTAAATGATCATTACTTATACTTTTCTTGCCATTTAAATATTTTGTATCAATCTATTAAAAGAGCAAACAAGGGATTTAATGTATTCAAATTACTCTCGAGCTTCAAGCCAGTGAAAAAACGATAAAACACTGACATTTCGGGAACGAACATCTCTCCCATCATCAGGATATGAATGGATAAGGAAATGTTGTTAAACACTAAATTGTGATTTTTTTTAAAAAAGATTTAACAATGACAAAACACTACCAATACTAGAATCCCTGATGCTGGTTTTCAGCTCAGTTCCTCTTGGAAACTGGACTTAAAAATGGAAATCAATTGGCTCAAGGAGCACAAATTTATACAGCTTCAAAATCAAATTAAGTAGTCACGCTTTCTATGACCTAACTAGTTTTCTACAACCATGCCATCTCCTGACATAGTATTTAATTTACTATAAACAGTCTTTTGTTCAGGGATAGGAGTATTGGTAGTGTTCTGTCTTTTTGTTTTTTAATCTCAATTTAGTGTTTAATAGCATTTCTTTATTCATTCTATCCTGATGATGGAAGAGACATACGCTCCCGAAATGTTGGTGTCTTATCCTCTTTTCACCTGGCTTGAAGCCTGAGAATATCTTGAATCGTATATTTGTCACTAGAAAAGTTTCAGGTCTTATTTTAAGGGATTTAATGTATTTAGTTTTTACTTAAAGTAACAACCGCACAACTATATGGATACATAATCAAATGCACATGATATGGGTTTCATAAAGAATAAAGAACTACAAAAAATAATATATGTATGGCAAATAAAAAAGTTTCTCTCTCTTTAAAATGCTACTTTTTTGTTTTTGTTTTATCAATGCATGTATATAATGGAAGCAAGTATCTTTTGAGAAAAATGGAAAATAAATTAATGGTCTTCAAATAAAGGAAAACTTTCAGTAAAAGAGACATTATGAAAATTATTTACTCTCCTCAAATGATGCCATGGTGCTGGTTATTCCATATATCTTATTTTAAACCAAATTATTCAGACTCAGTCTTTCCTCCTGTAACACCACACCCTTGATAAAATGTAAGCATGCTCCAGTGAGCATATTTTAGAGTATCTCTGTCTTGAATCAGCACAATATAATTAAACATTAAAATATATAATTTCACAGGTACTCAAATAGATGTTTTCTTTTTAGAACTTCCATATGATGGTGAGCCTGGTCGTTTGCGCTTTGAATGGCGCTCAGCAGAGGAGCTGCTACTGTAGCTTGAACTGGAGCTTGAGCTAGAACTAGATGAACTCGAATCACGCCGACGTCGAGATGAAGCACCTTTCAAAGTAACTGAAGTGCTTTTACCATCTGACTTCTTATGTTTGTCTTCTTCTTTTCCCTGCAATACAGTAACATTTAAAGTCAAAATACAAAATGAATATTGTCACAGCAAAGGCGGGTGCCTGTCCTGGAGAAATTAAGTATGAGTCACACCATTGCACCACTTTATTGTTTGTTAGTGTGAGAAGCAAAAGAATAAAAAAACTGATATCACAAAGCCAGAAGCGAGCCGCATTGTCACTGAGTGGGTTTGTTCTCAAGGGTTTGAATAACAGATCAAGAACATTCTACTACTAGAACCTTCTCGCCGTAACCAGCAGGATAAAAAAGATGGTGCAAAGCCTAGAAGTTGAGTCAGTGCAAGTCACAGTTCAGAGCAGAGAAATGGTGAATAGTATGCGTGTCTGCAAATAATGCAGTAAATTGCAGCTCCATAAAATAAGTCTGCAAGCAGTGTGAGCGTGTAGAACTGGAAGTGAATACTAGAGTCTGAATCAGGAATTAGCAAGAAGAGCAGTGTAAAAGGGAATGTTGTGTGTACATCAAAGCAATTACAGACAGTACAAGTTAATGCATACACCATATGATGTTAAAGTGTCCTGCGCTATAAAGGCAATGTAATGCAATGTGTCAATATATTCTCGATTCAATTTTGTACTAATGTAATGTATCATTACATTTGGTTTAATGTATTATCATCTCCATAAAAAAATGGTTGACCTATTTTTCTTGGATGAGTAATTATATAGAATTATGCGTAGCAATAGTAGTTCTTAAAATGTTACATATGTTGTTTGGTGGTGGTGCTAAAAAAAAGGCATGTTTTGATGTATGGTGTTGGCTAATTAAAATGTTTTATGTTGCTTTGGCGAGGGTTATTTTCTGTATGATGTGTTCAATGTCCTAGAGCACTACTCAATGATAGGACTAAATGAACAAAAACACAAACAAACCAGACATAAAGGAACACAAAGAGATGTATAAACTTGGAAGAAGCGTAGGGACAGTGAAGCACAAATTAGTACAAAAGTGAATCGAGAAGATATTGACACATTCAGTGTGAGTGAAGCAATGTGTCAATATCTTCTCGATTCACTTTTGTACAAAGAGATGTGTTTGCACTTGTTTTATGTAAACAGAGAAGGTGATTTTAAGTGAGCATTGGGCTAATAATTTTGGTGACAAATAAAGGAGTTAAGGTGAATTTTGTCTTGTTATGGTCACAATATATATTTGTAAAAGACATACTTAATCTTATAAATGTAAGTGGCAGTTAGATTTTGAAGTTTTTCTGAAAACTCCTATGAGTAAGGACTATGATGCAATGAAGCACAAAATTAAGCTAATTTTGAGACAAACTAGTACTCAATGCTCCATATGTTGCTCAATGTTGACATCAGCTGAGGATGATCAGCTGAGGTCCTAACGAAATGCTTTCTAGATAAACACTAGCAATATATGATGCATTGCATACTAGTTCAACTCAAAATTAAATTAAATTCTGAAAACTGTTTGCACAAACCTTAATGAGTACTGGTTTTGCACAATTTAAATAAAGACTATCTAGCAATTTATTATACTTATTTCATTGTATATAAGCACACCCAACAATTTACATTACAGAGCAGAGTTATATCTCAAAACATTACAAAGAAAGTTGTGAGAAGTAGAGAAGTTGATGGATAACTAAAACAGCTTAGTAGATTGCATTTTATGAAATGTGCTACATTTCATTTCTGGATGTCTTCTATCAAATATTAATATCACATTATGCCTATCTCATTGAATTAGATATCAAACAATTGATATAGGTATACCAAAATCCTGTTAGCTCCTCTTTGAGGCAAATTGAGTTACAAGTGAATCTTTATGATACTGATTAATAAACTCAATGAAGATGAGTCAGGAAACCTTTTTGGACTGCTTGTACAGTCCTAAAGAAAACTGTTACACCATTGCTCTCTTTCGAATGATGCTGTAAAAGAATTATGGCCAGGAAGCAGGCAAACATAAATTTTAAGATACAGTAGAACTAATTTGTGAGTTATATTTGCTTCACTGTCAATAGCTTCAGCTTTTTAATTTTATAAATTTTGGTTTTACTTTCTAGTATTCTGAGGTGCTTATTTCTGAAAATATTTTTGCACAATTTAATCCATATATGCATGAGCTTCACAGGGTAGCAGAAGTCATACAGAATGGTTTCTTGAAGGAGTTATTTTAATTTCTAGTATCAAGGTTTTGGTTAATTCTCCAATAAACTCTAAGAAACAACTCTTACCTGCTGGGGTATATGGATAAATGCTGCTCTCTTTTATGCTGATAATTTCAATACAAACTTGTTTGTAGTCTAAATCTAAGTGACTTTGAATAATGTTAAGTTCCTATGATATTTTAAAAATTGAGAGATTCAGACATATTTGTATATAATGAAAGCACAATTAAAAAATCAACCACCTGTAACAAAAACTTTAAGTGGGATTGGCTTTTAAAAAGACTTTATTAATCCTTAAAAAAGTAAAAATAAATTTAAGTGGGCCCAATTATATCTATGGGTGTTGAGAGATCTTTTTCTGCATTAAAACTAAAATATACTGCCATAAATTTAGTCCTGAATATTCAGGACAAAATTATGATTGTAAGTGCAAGCTTTTTCATAGTTTTTTGAAATTATGACTTCTTTATAAAACTATCAACGGTGGGATTTCAAAGTTTATTAAGTGGTCTTCATATTTCTATATCAAGGAAATATTCTCTCACCAATAAGAAGACCACAGGCAACAACAGACGACAGTCAAACACTCAAATTTGAAATTGGAAGCAACAGCTCCCAAAACTCTAAAATTTAAGTGACACAGTGTGAAAACAGACTACAAAGAACCTTTTGAATTAATTTGGACGTCAATGTTACTAAATTCCTCCAAATATCATATTTTCATTTATGGTTTTAAAGTAACATGAAAAATTATGATGTCCAATTATATGTTTTATAAGTACCATGAAATCGATAATGTTTAAAATAATTTCCCACATTGTGCACTGTTGTAATTTGGATATGCTACAAGTGAATGACTGAAACAAAGAAATTTATTACATAAAATGAAATCAACTTCATGGTCTGTCTTAACGTTTAATGCTAAATGACAAAATAGCAGATTTATTTGAATATGATTTTATACAGAATAAATGAAAAAGAGTTCCCATACCTTGTTCTGCTTGTTTTTTTCACGAGATGAGGAGTGTGGTCGCTTTCCTTTTGAAGAGGACCTCTGCCTTCGCTTTCTTTCTGGTGTCCTGGATCTTTTCTTTAATTTAGTTTCTCTAGATTTTGATCGCTTTCGTGACTTATCTGGTGATCTAGATCTTTTCCTTCCTCTCTCCATTGATCTAGATCGCTTCCTTCCCCTTTCTGCCGATCTTGATCTTCTCCTTGATTTAGTGGGTGTTCTAGATCGCTTACGTGATTTCTCAGGAGTTCTTGATTTTTTACGTGATTTATCTGGAGATCGGGATCGCTTTCGCATTCTTTCACCAGATCTGATTTCTTTACGATTTTTCTCTGGAGATTTTGACTTCTTACGACTTCTCTCAGGTGATTTAGATTGCTTTCGGGTTCTTTCAGTAGAATGTGACTTTTTTCGTGTTCTTTCAACAGAATGTGACTTCTTTTGAGTTCTTTCTGAAGAATGTGATTGTTTACTGTTTTTCTCAGTACTGTGCTGTACTTTTTCTGTCTTTTCAATAGGAGTTCTTTCAGCAGAGAGTGATTTCTTTCGAGCTGTTTCAGTAGAGTGTGATTTCTTTTGGTTTTTCTCCGAAGAAAGTGTTTCCTTTTGGCTTTTTGCAGGGGAATGTGATCTCTTTTGTGCTTTTTCGGAAGAATGTGATCTATTACGTGCTCTTTCAGAAGAATGTGATCTCTTTCGGGCTCTTTCAGAAGAATGTGATCTCTTTCGTGCTCTTTCAGAAGAATGTGATCTCTTTCGTGCTCTTTCAGAAGAATGTGATCCCTTTTGAGTTCTTTCAGCAGAACGTGATTTCTTTGGGGCTCTTTCAGAAGAGTGTGATCTCTTTCGTGTTTTAGCACTAGTATCCTTCTTCTCTGGCTTAAGTTTCTCAGTGGACCGTGAGCGCTTGCTTCGGACCTCTTCTATCTGTATGGGAAAGAAATGACTTTAAACTTGTTATGCAGATAAATTAATAAGATTTACAGTTATTTACAAAAAATTATTTTCTGTCACCTTTGGCCTGTTTTCTAAATTAATGTTTGAAATCATCAATATTTAATACTTCTGTTATATCTTAGCTACTAATATTCATTTTTGGAGCAATGTATTGAAGAACCAGAATGAAAAACAAGGAGCAAAGGGTTTGCATGTGAAAAAGACTGCAAGACCAGTATCCAAAATGTGAATTTATAGAACTTCCATATCATGGCAATTACAAGAAGGCTCACAACAGATATCTTCAGCACACATTTGCATCACCTTACAGCTAATCAGTTTTGTGATTGATTCCTCAGAACATGAATGTGACTTTTGAGAACAATAGATGGAAACTCTTTAAAAGGAGATGACCTTCTCCATAAAAAAGCTAATTCTTAAAATAAAGAGGCTTTGAGGTTTTAAATTTTTTAAATGAGCAATGAAAAATATGCTTAAATGTACTTAATTTTTAGGAACAGGAATTTGGACAGAATCAATATCCAAACCCAGTGTTAAAATCCAGATACTAAAGCAGTCATAATACCTTTTTGCTTGATTCCTTTGGTTTTTGTGAATGCTCCCTGCTCACTGAGCTTGTTGGTTTGCTTTTCTTCTCTTCGTCTTTTTCCTTCTCAATATTTTCTGTAAAATAATGAAGCGGAATAGTGTTACCATAAAACAATGTAATATGCAATGGTCTCTTTTCTTTCCCAATGAAAATCTTAGTGCTTAACATTTAAATTCAAGTAATATCTCTTCAATATGTAAAATATGAAGCTATTGACAGTGAAGCAACAAATATATACAAATATAATGATTTGCAATTTAAAACTGCACTTATAAGAAATTATGAAAGTTTGCTTATTAATATTTCTTCAATTTCATTATTTAAAAATAACAGCTTTTCAGGAACAGCAAAAGATAAATTATGTAAATAAAATGATAGCAGAAATTCCTTATTTACTTACATAAAAAATTATACAGAAGGGACTGAAAGACAAATTTAGTAATTTGAAATATCATCTAGTGCATGTAATTTATACAAGTCAAGAAAACTATGTGGCACCTATTACTCGTATTACTTTACAATATATTATATTTTACAAGAACATTTCCTTGACTGCTGCTTAACAATTGCATAGACTTTCCTATTGAAGAAAACCTTCCAATACTTTTAGTTTTAGTAGTATATTTTATGGACTGTAAAACCACTCTTTTCTTTGAAAAATTTATCTTCAAAACTCAGGTATGGCTTATACTCAAAACCAACATTAAAATGTTAACAGACTGCAAAACCACTCTTTTCTTTGAAAAAGTTATCTTCAAAACTCAGGTATGGCTTATACTCAAAACCAACATTAAAATGTTCAATGTATGATTTAAAATTCCTGCCACTTTTTAAAAGCAACCAAAAACCTACCACTGACAACATTGGATTCAATTGGCAGCAGCAACATACTAGTGCAATGAACAAAATTGCAGTTTTACAACATGGCTATCACTGTCTCAGATATTGTCATTATTCCAGAAGAGCTTACTATACAATTGCAACCTCTTGATGTCTCTTGAAGTGTTAAGAGAGAAATGGAAGAATGGATGATTGATGAAACCCAATACAAATTCATACCAAATGAAATTTGAAATAAGTCATAAATATTAAAAGCAGAAGCATTATTAACAGTGAAGTATTCTTCATTTTTGAGTTTGATTTATGAGTCACTATGTTTACACTCAGTGTAAACATAGTGACTCATAAATCAATCTCAAAAATTTGAAATAAGAGTTAGAGGATAAAACAATAATGGTCTAGAGTGAGTGATAATGTTGTTAAAGCGTTCAAGAAATGCAGCATAATTTCTCGAAGTTTTAAATGAGCAGCAGAGGAAGTCAATGCATGTGGAAGGAGCTCCCAAGAATGAGAAAAACATTTTAAATAACACAACTAGCAGAGATATGACTGAGTTGGCGTTAGCACAACTACAAAAGAGAATTTATGTGTAGCAGAAGAGTCTGAAACAAAACAAAAAGATGAGAAAAGATTGCAAATTGCTTATTAAATTTTAGATGAGTCGTATTTCTTACACATCTGCTTCACTTTCGTACCTATTTTGAGGACATGTTTCGCAAATCTTCGTTTGCATCTACGGCTCTTGTGCGACTGACGCTAGATCCAGCGGTGTGGGTAATTCTGGGGTTGTTGCTGCCATCTGTTGATTTAGTGATGAACTGAAATGTGGGATTCTCTTCTAGCGGGATTTCAAAGTTCATTAGTTGGTTTTTATGTTTTTCTATGTATATCCTCTCCCATATGACGAGTTCACTATGTTTTTGTACGTATTTTAGTAATTCTGTGCTATCTTCAATTTCATGATTTTCAGACCAGAAATGAGCTGCTATTGCGGACTTATCAATATTTTTGTATCTTAAGTGCCTGAAGTGTTCTTTCTTTCTAGTGCCTATGTTTCTTTTTGTCCTCCCTATGTAAATTTTTTCACAGTCTTTACACTTAATTTTGTAAATGCCTGACTTTTCCTCTGGTTTCATCTTATCAGTATTATTACTGTGAAGTAGATTTTTAATGTTGTAATTGTTTTTTGGTGCCAATGTTATATTGTATTTCTTGAATATTTTTTGGAACTTTCTTGTGGCCCAGGGGTGGTAAGTAAATTTAGCAAATCTAGTTTCTTGTTTTATTGGTGTGAGAGCTGTGATCTGTTTTAATTTCTTTTGAAGTTTGAATAATTTTAGTTTTTTATCTACAAGGTTTTTTCCATATCCATTTTTAATTGCAGTTTTTAAGATTTGATGGTATTCTTTTTGATATTCTTGCTGGCTGAGAGGTAGATTTACTAATCTGTGTGTCAGACTGTTGATGGTTGCATGTTTGTGTGGAATTGGGTTGAAACTATTTGCTTTGATGTAATTATCTGTGTGTGTTGCTTTTCTATGAATGCCAAATTCTAGTTTTTCATTGCCTTTTTTTATTTTAAGGTCTAAAAAAGGTAGAGTACAGTCCTCTTCAGTTTCTACTGTGAATTGTATGCTGGGTTCTTGCAGGTTGAGTAGTTTCAAAGCATCATCTATTAGTTTGTAGGGCACTATTGCAAAGATGTCGTCTACGTATCTGTACCATGTTTTAAACATATGAGGGAAGGCTTTAGTAATATGTGTTTCGAAAAAGCTCATGTATAGATTGGCCAAAAATGGTGATAGCGGGCTTCCCATAGCTAGTCCTGAAATTTGTTTATAATATTTTCCATCGAAGACAAAATAATTTTGATGTATACATAATTCAGTCATTGCCAAATATTCTTCTATTGCATTGGCATCCAGGTTTATAGAATTTAGCCATTTTTTCAGTTGAATCAAAAGTTTGTCTAATGGAATGCTAGGGAAGAGGGAGCGGACATCAAAGGATACTAAAGTGTCATGAGGTTTTAGTTTAAGATTTTGAATTTTTTCTACCAGGTCTAAAGAGTTTTTTATACTCAGAGTATGGAATTGTGGAAAGGACTGAAATTTTTTGGTTAGCCATTTTGCCAGAAGGTAAGTAGGAGTGTTTATATTATTTACAATGGGTCTCAGTTAAATCTCGATATGCAAATTGCTTGTTTTTCTGTATAAATTCTTTGTTAGTTTGGCTGTTTGGCTAATATTCAAACAGATTAATTCCATTATTCATTTTTTCTGGGATTGTAGGCCATGGTCCAGTAGGTTTATACTCCAACGTTTTGCCAAAAACTGCATCTGCCATCCTCAGGGATGGATGTAAGGCTCCAGAGTCCAAGCAAGATTGCGGCACAAGTCTGGTAGTGACCTATTTATTGCCACGCAAGGAAGGAGGGCATGACCTTTTGGGGATAGGACATGGTTACCTATTGGTTGTTATCTGTGAGTGTATTGGCTGCAATTCTGATAAAAAAGGAGAAGCTTCCCTTTGATCTGGTTTCATTCTTACTCCCTTCAGGGCCAGGATCCAAGCTTTGCTTTATCTGCTGCCTCTCTTCCTTGCAGTTGAAGGTATTGTCACATTTGAATATTTCAATTGCTTCTTGTGTCAATCGAGCCTGGTAGTGAGCTACCCTCGAGAGTATGACAGTGTTTTTGTAGCTTACGTCGAGGCCAAACAGTAGGGAATGTTCTGTCACTGCTGATTTTTCTGTCTGTCCTAACTAGCTGTGTAATTCATGTTCTTTAAGTCACGTGTTGATGCTCCGTATGGTGTGTCTATGTATACTTGACTACAACTGCATAGAATTTTGTACACCCTAGATGTGCAATGTGGATGGCATTTGTCTTTAGCACAGTAAATCCAGTAAATATCAGTTTACAGATCAACAAAGAAAATTAATAGCATCTGCTCAAGCTTGTGATGTTTGTACCTAAGAGCAAATTCCACATACCTAAATTTTGCAGCTATTTGTTTATATCATTTACTATCTTTCGTAGTGGTGTGACTGTAATCACGTTACTGGTGTATAAACATTTTTGTAGGTGTTTTAATAAATAATGAGTCCCTGATTCATGAGCTTAAAGAACATGAATAACACACCAGTTAGGACAGACAGAAAAATCAACAGTGGCAGAAAATTCCGTACTGTTTAGTAACAACATAAGCTACAAAGATACTTGTACTCTCGAGGATAGGTCACTACCAGGCTTGATTGACATGGAAAGCAATTAAAATATTTGAACACGACAACATCTTCAACCACAAAAAAGAGAGGCAGCAGATAAATGAAGTTTGGATCCCGGCCCTGAAGGGAATAAGAATGAAACCAGATCAAAGGGAAGCTTATCTTTTTAAACCAGAATTGTAGCCAATATACAGACAGGTCCATAGGCAACTATGACACACCCCCAAGGGTCACACCCTCGTTTCTTGTGGCAGTAAATGGTATGCTATCAGACTAGCACTCTTGCCTGGACTCTGGAGCCTTATATCCATTTGTTTGACTTTCCTGAGGGTGCCAGACCCAGGTTTTTGGTGAAACGTCTAAGGATAAACCAACTGGACCATGGCCTCAAGACACTTTAGTAGCCTCTGATGACCGCTCCCTCTTCCTTAGCATCCCAATAGACAAACTTTTGATTCAACCTAAGAAATGGCTAACTTCTATTAATCTAGATGCCAATACAATAGAAGAATATTTAGCAATGACTGAAATATGTATACACCAAAATTATTTTGTCGTCGATGGAAAGTATTACAAACAAATTTCAGTACTGGCTATAGGAAGCCCGCTATCACCATTTTTGACCAATTTATACATGAGCTTTTTCGAAACACATATAACCAAAGCCTTTCCTCATATTTTTAAAACATGGTACAAATACGTAGACATCTTTGCAATAGTACACTACAAACAAATAGATGAAGCTTTGAAACTATTCAACCTTCAAGAACCCAGCATACAATTCACAGTAGAAACTGAAGAGGACTGTGCTCTATCTTTTTTGGACCTTAAAATAAATAAATAAAAAAATTAAAAAAAAATGAAATCATGAAATTGAAGATAGCACAAAATTACTAAAATATGTACAAAAACATAGTGAACTTGTCATATGAGAGAGAATATACATAGAAAAACATAAAAACCAACTAATGAACTTCGAAATCCCACCAGAAGACAACCCCACATTTAAATTCATCACAAAATCAACAGATGGCAGCAGCAACTCCAGAACTACCCACACCACTGGATCAAGCTTCAGTCGCATTAGAGCCGATGATACGAACGATGGTTTGCAAAACGTCCTCAATATAGGTACGTAAGTGAAGCCAATGTGTAATAAATACGACTCATCTATAATTTAATAATAATTTCGCTTCACTGTGGTGTTCCAATACAGTTAAATTTCAATTATGACTCTCTTGTTTGTCAATCTCGTGAAGCAGACTTGTACCTGCACATATGAGAAACTTGTGTCTGCTTCAATACATTATCAGCTGTTATCAGAACATTATCAATACATTGACAGCATTATCAGCCGTTGACATGGCTCTCTCGAGGGAATATGATGTTTTGCTTAACATGTGGATGAAATTGCAGAACAAGAGGAAAAGAAAATGGGTTCATGATTTTAATGTCAGAATTTCTTCAGAGAATTTTTCTATGAAGAAAGCAAGAGACAAACTACAGAAAGGCTGTAAGTCCTGATGAAGAGCTACTTGTAACACTAAGGTAAGTTTAAGGCTTAGAATAATAACTTGCTATTAAAAATTAACTTCTTTATTAGTTAATAAACTTATTCATGTTAGCAAGGAATATGATACTTGCCTAAATCTTCAAGGGTTTTCACTTTTAAGTTTATAATGACTTGTTATTAAAAATTAACTTGTTTATTAGATAGTTAACACAACTTTAAACAATGTTGGTAAGGAATGTAAATAGTACTTGCGCAAGTCTGTTTTTTTTATTTATTTTTTTAAATACAAGGTCTGTTAAAAAAAGTATCGCAAATTTTGAATTTTTGTGGGCTACGTATATTCAATTTTCGATTGTTTTGTGGCATTATGTTGGTACTCATGTCCCTCACTATGTTGACTAGCTTGGCCATTTTGAATGTTCAGTTAATTGTTGACAGCTATTTTGCTTGAACATGTTTTGGTTCTTCTTCGATTTTTGCCTATTCCAAAAAATGGAATAAAACATCGTATCAAATTTTGTGCGAAAAACAAAATTAAGTGTGTGATGCATTTTGAATGTTGACTGTGGCCTATGGTGAAGCTATCTTGAACCAAAACAATGTTTATCGGTAGTACAAAAGGTTCTCAGAGGGTTGAGAAGATGAGAATGACGAAGAATGTCCCGGATGCCCAAGCTCGTCAACAACAGACAAAAACATTGAAGTGAAGAAAATAGTATTGGCCAATCATCAAATCACTGTTAGAGAAGTTGCTGAGGACCTAAACATATCGACTGGCTCATGCCATTCGATTTTGATTAATGTTTTGGGAATGAGACGAGTTGCCACAATATTCATACCAAAGTTGCTCAATTTCGACCAAAAACACCATCGCATTAAGGTTGCTAAGGAGCTGTTGAACTCTGTCCGTGACGATCCACATTTGCTCCAGAGGGTCATAACTGGTGACGAATCATGGGTTTATGGTTATGACATAGAAACTAAAGCTCAATCATCCCAATGGATGCTGCCACATGTGCTAAGACTGAAAAAAGCGTGCCAGTTTGGTTGAATGTGAAGGTTTTGCTTACAGTTTTATTTGATTGCAGCAGCATGGTGCATCATGAGTTCTTGTCAGAGGAAATATTACCAATATTACCTGCAAGTTATGCGCAATTTGTGTGAAGCAATCCCCAGAAATGCCCAGATTTGTGGAAGAACAAAAATTGGCTTTTGCACTATGATAATGCCCCTGCTCACATATCTTTGTTGTGTGCGAATTTTTGGCCAAAAACAACACACTTATGATGCCGCAGCCACTGTACTCCCCAGACCTGCCCCCCTGTGACTTTTTTGTTCCCAAAACCGAAGAGGCCCATGAAAGGACGCTACACATAATTGAGGAAATAAAGATGGCACTGAAGGAGGAGCTGAACAAAATCACAAAGTACTACTTTTAAAGTGCATCGAGGATTGGAAAAATATGCTGGCACAGGAGTATTATACCTGGTGAGAATTACTTTGAAGCAGTAAAAATAGATACTCATGAATAAATAAATACTTTAAAAAAAATGCAAAATTTGCTATACTTTTTAACAGACCTCGTATAATTATAACACTGTATCACACACTGCTGTATTTGGAATCATGCATATCAGAATGAGTGACTATGTTCTTCTTCCTCATTTTCTTCTGCTAAATTCACTGCACAGATTAATGTTAAGTGGGAAGCCAGGCGGTAGACCACTGTATTGCAACATGGAGGATAGTAGTGTATGCTATCAGTGCACTGGACATTACTGGGTGGTCAGTAGAGCATGTCATTTAATTTTTGCTGCACAAACAACTTAAATGAACCGAGATTTAACTGTATTGGAACACCACAGTGAAGCGAAATAATTATTAATTTATAGATGAAACATGTCCTAAAAATAGGTACGCAAGTGAAGCAGATGTATAATAAATACGACTCATCTATAAATTAATAAAACTTAAATGAAAGTTTAGCTGTAGGTGATAATTTAGCCACTTCTGGAGGCAGGCTTTTAAAAAACAATGTATCTGGATTATCAGACTCTGCTTCAGCCTTATGCACTGTTTTTATCTGGATATATGAACAGAACACTTGGTCAATATCCACTTTCAAGGCATTTCTTCTTGTACATCTGTACATTTACCATTTAAATTTAATTCTTTTGAAACTTCCAGCCACGTTTTATACAGCTCATTTTTATTTGAATGATCTGGTAGCGAATAATAAGATTTTATAGGATATTTCTCCATGGATTGCACTAATAGAATGTTTGTTCTGGCACATTAACCATGTTCAAACTCAGAAATCACAGCAAAAAAATTGCACTAGTAGAAGCTATTTGATAAAGACATGACACATAGAACTGGAGCATGCAGTTTCTTATTGCTCGTTTGCAGCTGGATGCTGATGATATCAGCAAGACACAGACTGGTGTGCAGTGATTCATGATTTTCCATTACTTATCATTGTGCTCCTTTTTTATTGCGTCTTATTGCTGTGTCGCGTAGTGTTGCTCATACGACTTGACACATCTGGTGTGCAGCCTCCCTTAGCATTCAAACAGATTGTTTTCAAAGTTTTCCCAAATCATGTTTTTTTACATTTTTAGTAAGTTTTGATGAAGTTAGTACAATTTGATCTCTTTTAAGTATCTCTATTTTTGTAGCGCTTTTTCTTTTCCATTTACAAAACATTCTCAGCTGCTTTTTGTGGATCGTTATTATGATCAAATTTTACTGTTCTAACAAAATTAGGCACCACTTCTGTGATGCACATGTTAATAAGTTGTCTGTTGGTCACAATTATTCTTTTTTCTTGTAATTTAGTACATGTTTAGTCTCTTTCTTGTTTTCCACTAATAAAAAGTTTGATCCTACCTTTACTTTATCCATTTTCATTTTGTTCCAGGTTCATTTCATTTTGTTCTCCTCTTTAACCTTTGAATCTTCTTTTTCCGTTTGGTGGAATGTAGTAAGTGATAAAATTATTTATAATCAGTTTTTCACATTATGTCACTTACATTTTGATGTTTTGCAGGACTAGTTTCACGACCTACTGGATGTCTGTTACTAACTTCCTCCAAACATGTTTAATTCAATACTGCAGTTCTATCTTCTGTATATATCAAGTAAGAATTATTCTGTTTTAATACTTATGCATTACATATGCACACAGTAATCTTGCAAAGCCTATCGCCCCATATAATCCAAGTTTTTCTTTTCTTTTCTTTTTTTCTGGGCTTGAAGAAGTATATATGCCAGAGTGAGTGAGTGAGTTGTTACTGGATTGATAAGAGCCAACTTGAAAAATTCAATGACATGGCCGGGATTTGAACCATGGATCTCCTGGTTTCCGTCCAGTCACTCTAACACATGGTATATATATATATATATATATATATTTATATATAATTTATATTTTTCTCATATATTTTTCATATATTTTCAACTTTTTCAAGTTGACTATCAATCCAAAACCTTAGCCTATATACGACTTGTGTGAAGAAATGATTAATTTCAACCAATTAACTTAATAATAAGAAATTTAACTGTATCGAAATTTAACCGTATTGGAACACCACAGAGAAGCGAAATAATTATTAAATTATAGATAAGTCATATTTATTACACATCAGCTTCACTTATGTACCTAATTTGAGGACATGTTTCGCGAACCATCGTCATCGTTGGCTCTTACACGACTAAAGCTTGATCCAGTGGTGTGGGTAGTTCTGGAGTTGTTGCTGCCATCTGTTGATTTTGTGATGAATTTAAATGTGGGGTTATCTTTTGGCAGGATTTCAAAATTAATTAGTTGGTTTTTTATGTTTTTCTATGTATATTCTCTCCCATATGAGTTCACTATATTTTTGTAGGTATTTTAGTAATTTGGTGCTATCTTCAATTTCATGATTTTCAGACCAGAAATGAGCTGCTATTGCGGACTTATCAATATTTTTGTATCTTAAGTGCCTAAAATGTTCTTTCTAGTGCCTATGTTTCTTTTTGTCCTCCCTATGTAAATTTTTTCACAGTCTTTACACTTAATCTTGTAAATGCCTGACTTTTCTTCTGGTTTTATCTTATCAGTATTATTACAGTTAAGTAGGTTTTTAATGTGTGTTTGGAGGAATTTAGTAACAGTGACGTCAAAATTAATATAAAAATTATTTGTGGTTGGTTTATTGACACTTGTCACTTACTTTTTCATATATTTATGAGAGACTAGTTTCAAAGGCCCTGGCCTCCATTTTCAATCTCTTCCCAACTGGCATCTGTTGTTATCTGCTCTCTCTGGTGGTGGAACTATGAACTTTTTTGTCAAATTATCTACTGGCGGGATTTCAAAGTTCATTACGCGATCCTTATTTTTCCAGATGAATATGTTCTCCCATGTTGTCAATCTATTTTGGTTTATCACTCCTTTTAATAATTTTGGATTTGGATCAATGTCATGGTTTTCATTCCAAAAATGAACCATGACATTGATCCAAATCCAAAATTATTAAAAGGAGTGATAAACCAAAATAGATTGACAACATGGGAGAACATATTCATCTGGAAAAATAAGGATCGCGTAATGAACTTTGAAATCCCGCCAGTAGATAATTTGACAAAAAAGTTCATAGTTCCACCACCAGAGAGAGCAGATAACAACAGATGCCAGTTGGGAAGAGATTGAAAATGGAGGCCAGGGCCTTTGAAACTAGTCTCTCATAAATATATGAAAAAGTAAGTGACAAGTGTCAATAAACCAACCACAAATAATTTTTATATTAGGTTTTTAATGTTGTAATTGTTTTTTGGTGCCAATGTTATATTGTATTTCTTGAATATTTTTTGGAACTTTTTTGTGGCTCAGGGGTGGTATGTAAATTTAGCAAATCTAATTTCTTGTTTTATTGGTGAAAGAGCTGTGATCTGTTTTAATCTTTTTTGAAGTTCGAATGATTTTAGTTTTTTATCTACAAGGCTTTTTCCATATCCATTTTTAATTGCATTTTTTAAGATTTGATGGTATTCTTTTTGATATTCTTGCGGGCTGAGGGGTAGATTTAATATCTGTGTATAACAATAAGAGTTTAATGGTGAAGACTGGGATTCAAGTACTTACAATAGTAAGTCACCACAAGCAATATATCTCGAATATAAGAGCCCCTAGTGGTTTACCGGGAAAATATGAGTCAATTGGAGAATTTAATGTCACGACGGCACATTGGCCATGGTATCTCAATGGGTTATAGCAACTGGATGGAAACCAGGAGATCCGTGGTTCAAATTCTGGCCATGGCATTGAATTTTTCACTATTTCTCACTTGACTATCAATCTAAAACCTTAGCATATATACAGCTAGCGTGAGGAAATGATTAATTTCCACCAATTAACTTAAGAGTTGTTACTGGTTTTAGTTTGTCTTTTACTTTGCCTTTGCTGCCCTAAATAGCCAGAGCTATCTAAGGTACCCTCACTCCCATTACCTTGGATTAGTGAGACAATAATGGATATTCAATTTGCATTCCTTATTACATTAATATATGAAAATTCTCTTGGAAAAACGCTCACCTGCCACACACGTGCACACACACAAACTGTAGAATGTCTTTTAGAATCACAATGATTTCTACTAAATCTAAAGATGAGGAAGGAGATAGAGAACATAAAACTAGAGTGTAAGTATTAATGAAAACTCTTAAACAAGACTACTCCTAGGACAAGGGAAAACAATTTAGAACATGAACAGCAAACGTGAGTCTTTCATAAATTAGGTCAATCTAAATGGAAGTGCTTAATACCTTATTTAAAATACATTTCTGCTTACTGATATACTCTGCTTTACCTGATGGACTTGTCTCTGCAGTTTCTTTAGAAGATATTTCTCCATCTTTAATTATGTCTTTTTCAGATTTCATTTTTGCTTTTTCTGTAGCAGGCACTGCTGATTTGTTTGTCACATCCCGTTTAATTCCCTTGCCAACTTCTTCTTTATCTGATCCAGCACCATCCATAGTTTCATAATCCAGGGCATTATAATCTACTGGTCCCTTAACTTCACCATCTTCAACAACTCTATCTTCATTATCAGCCGATTTATCCTCTTCTTGTATTTCATCATTGCATTCCTGTTGTCGGGTTACCCTAGAGAAATGATTTATAACAAGGCTGATGTTTTACTTTTATACTATAATTTATGTTAAAAACTGAAAAACTAATTTCTATTTTCTAAACCTATCTAGAAAGTAACACACTACTTAAGTTCCTTTGCCCCAAAAACTTCTTACATTTGTTCTGCTGAATCCTTGTTTTCTGGACGTACATGCTGCTGCTCTAATTCTTTTTCTAAATGACGCTTTTTCCTCTCTTCTTCACGTCTCTTTAGCTCTTCCTCTCGCTTTTTTCGTTCTCTTTCCATTTTCTGTATTAAACAGAGGGGAAAGAAAAAGAACTTTTAATCTTCTATCGTACAATTTTTGATAATGTTGCTACAGACAGGTTTATGGGATGTGTAATGCAGGCTGGCAAACTATGAGAAATGAAAGTAACTAAGTCATTTACAATGACATTGTAAGTGTATAGTTGGCAATGTGTATATGATCACGAAGGTGGAGGTGGTAAAACAATGTTTATTACGACTTTACGGTTAGTGTGTGTTAACTTTCAGATACATACTGTGCGAGTTTTAATTCAATAGTGGTACTTTTACTTAACATATACATTCCTCAAATCAATCCAAAAGGTCTTCCAAATGTTACAATGTATTAACACAATTACAAAATAAATTCGGGGCCCTTCAAATTGTAATTAAACAATTTAATTTACAAAACCATAAACTGAAATAATTATGAAATCATACGCTCAGGCAATTACACATTAGATTAGCTTAAAATGGCAATATTTTCATAGTATACTGTTACGAAAGAAATACAAATTTGTGTGTTAGAGGCATAAATCACTTTGAAATAATGAGCTCATGCAATTGTATAACAGGAATATAAGCATAAAATGGAAATGCATTTCCTAATGTGTGTTTATGAAACAAGAAGTTTTTTTAAGAGTTGAATGTGGTAGGTGATTAATAGAATGCTTTAAACATTAGATTTCACTGGAATAACTGTTGCAAATTACTGCCGAGTACATTATAATTTTAAATATGGATTTTCATTAATAATTAACAGATAAAAGGAACGAGGAGAAAAGAAATATACAGTTTGTGACACTTTCTGCAAATGTTATGAACCCTTTTCTCTTTTATTTATGTTCTCTCTTTAATTACATTTTAGTTTCACTTCCATACCTCTTTGTTAACATTACTCTATATTTAGATTAAGTTTCTGTTCCATTCTTCCTGTCTGATTTGAAACTGAAAACCTCTTCGTCCCCTCTAGGAAATGTAGTTTATTTATTCATATAACATTGGCATGGTTTAGCGAGAATGTGTACCCCATAGGCTGTGTACTGCAACATTATCTAATTTTCTTCCATTTCTGTAGAAATGTAAAATTCTTATATAATAAAGATTATTAAAAGCTTTTCCTTCTGTATAGAATATCTTCATATTTGCTTTATATAACGTGCTTTTCTTTTAATGTCTCAAGTTTCTCATTCTCTTACCTTGTTTTTAATTAATTCTACAATATATATTTTTATTGCCCTTGGTGAATAATGAAATGAAAGGAATATTGATGCATGTACGAGTATAATACTCTTGCAAACTGCTAGTAGTTCAAGGCAGTATAATGAGCTATAAGCCCTGATTGGCTTTCTGCAAATTTTTTGAAGATGTTTTTATATCTAACATTAAACACTTTTGACATGCTAAAATAGTCATTCAAATATATGCAGGCACTCTCCAATGCGCAAGAGAAACAGAGAGCTGCTAAGGAAATGGTGGAGCAGATATGCATTAAAATTCATACTTCTCAAACCGGCAGCAAATCTTATTGTTTCATTAAACAGAAGAGTCTCATTATTTTTTAGCTCTTATCGCACATCACACTCCAATTTTCAAGTCATATGAGACATTTCGGGCAATCATTAATAAATTTGAAGCCTTGGATTTGGTGTTTGACAAGAAACACTCTAGATCAGTTTTGTCAGAAAATAAACTAGGTGAAATCGGTGCCAATTTAGAGTGATTACCTTGGAAATCACTAAACAAACTGGCTCAACAAATTAAAGTGAATATAGTCAAAATGGGGCATCAGAAAAAATTGTGCTATTTTGTAAAATGCCTCACTATGATCTATGCTGTGTTCTTTTTTAACCCTTTCACCGATATGGACGTCATATGACGTCCAAGTTAAAAGGCCCCAAACCGATATGGACGTGTATAGACGTCCTGCGCATACATGCATTTAATGCGTATTTAATTATAATTCTTTTAAACCTTATGTTTTACGGTAAATTTAAATAAATTCTATAAGAAGTAAAAGCTTACCTTTAAAAGTTTTTTCTTGAATGGTACACCTCAAAACATGGATAAACACACAAGGGCACATCTCCACATTTACGGCAAATCGTACTAGTTTCCTTTCGGACACCTTTCTTGCGGCACACCAAACATTTTCTGAAGGGACGCGACTTTTTTGCTGTGGGTGGTATCCTTTTAGGAAAATGTTTTCCTTCAAGTCTGAGGGGTGCTGGGGTGATGGATTTTTTACCCCCAGTATGGAGAGGTCTCTGAATTTTATACTGCTCAATTAGGCTGCGAGCTATTGATATGCGAAAGTCCAGGTACGTCATTGTCTTCCGTGGGTTTAGAGCTCTCCAAATTACTAAACAATTGTATATGGTTATATCTAGCTGGTGTAAAAATACTTTTTTATACCATTTGATTGTTTTTCGCAAAGAGGGATATGCGTGTAATACCTGATCTACTAGATCCACTCCACCCATATGCATATTATATTCCTGGATAATGTCGGGCTTGAAAATTGACATTTTGTTACGAGCATCAATTTTTCCAGTGTCAATCATCAAAATTTTAGAGCTGCAATTGGATAATGCTGTAACAACCCTCCTGTCTTGCCAAGCAACATAGGTCAAGGGTGGCAGCTGATGCACCTGCATTTCTCCTCTTCTTAGAGCCTTCGTATTCACATCTTTTGGCAAACCAATACGATTTGAACGTACTGTTCCAATTGCATTTGTTTTTCTTTTGTGTAAGGCCATGAATAATTTAGGGGAACTGTACCAATTATCTAAATATACAGTCCTACCCTGATCAAGTACAGATTCCATCAGGTGCATTACTATGGAACCAGATAACCCCAAATCTTTGTCTCCGGTGTTATCAGTCCCTTGGCCAGTGTATATGCAGCTATTGTAAAGATATCCTGTTTTACTTTCACATACATCAAAACTCTTTATGCCAAATCTGGCCCTCTTTGTTTTGATGTATTGTTTCCAACCTAAACGGCCCTTCCAAAGCATCAAGCTTTCATCAACAGTGATCTTTTCACTAGGCACATAATTTTCTTTGAATTTTGAAATAATGTAATCAAAAACTGGTCTGATTTTGGATAGTTTATCATTCACATTTTCTGTGCAGGTGAAATGAAGGAAGCGCAAAATGGAAGTAAACCTGTTATTTGACATGCATTTCCCAAAAAATGGGGTAGCTAGCATGTCGTCTGTAGACCAGTACATGTCTAGCGTAGGTTTACGAATAACACCCATGAGCATAATTAGACCAAGTAGTCTGTAAATCTCATTCATTGTTACTTCTGTCCACTTCTGCAATCTACTCTTAGGTCCTAAATTGCCTTTAGAAATCAGGTCTTCCTTCACCCTACTCGCATATACATTTGTTTCCGAAACAATGAGAGACAGTAAGTCAGTAGTAAAAAATTTTGTGAAAATGTCAATTGGTTGGCTGTCAGAAGTTAGTTGAGTATGCGGTTGTACACCAGAGGTTGTGCTCGTGAACGTATGTCTATTAGTGTTAGAGTTATTTTGACACCTCCATAATGTTGATTCTTCACGAACACCTGTCGGAAATGAGTCATTTTCCTCCTCACTGCTACCTATATCCTCAACACCCCCCTCAAAATCTGAAAACTCGCCATCAATGTCCAAATCACTGTCTAACAGCAAAAAGTCTTCCACATTTTCTGATGTAATATCAGAAGCCCGCACTCGTCCTACACTAGCTAATTGATTTGCAACATTACTAGTTGAAGCCATGATTAGCACTGAGAAAACTATTTCAACTGTGATTTAGCTAAAGAAATTGCTTGGAACTCTGATGCAATCTAAATTACAATGTCAACTGAGCGAAGAAAGAAGTTACGTCAGCTAACATAAACTTCCGTTGTGCAATTAGAGGGATGCTGACGGAGTTTCCTTCCAGGGTGTATAACGCAATATAAACAGTTATTATTACGTGTTAGCATGAACTGAAACCTAGAAACCTTGAACCCAACACTTCGTTTATTCAGCTGATATACACATATAGCTTGTAAAACAAAAGTACTCAGAATTAGGCGCGTTCGACGCAAAGAATGGCTTTCTTTACGTGATACAAATTAATGAAATTTCATCGCTTTATTAATATAGTCTCTATTTTAATGATACCGCAGATGCATACAGCTTTTAATGGGCTTTTAACCAGTTTTTGTTTCCCTGAAATAACTTAGAAAATACGGAAGATACGAATATTTATTTATGAAGACTTTTTGCAGCATTTAACAATTTAAATGTCTTGTTCTGTTTATTGGGTATCCGTTCCCGGCCGTGCAGGGTTTAAATGGCCATCGGCGAAGCGGTTAAATAAAACAATAAGAGATATGCTGCCTGTTTGACAAGTAAGGACTTTAGTATGCATAAGCCTGCACCATCTCCTCAATGGCACTCAATTCTCTCATGCAGTAGAAAGTCTACCAATGCATTGTCATATTTTTTATTATGTGTCATAAAGAGTTTATTAGGTCTGCCATAATTTGTTTTGTATTTAAGTCTGGCAACAAATGGATTATTTTAGTTTGAAAGAGTAATGTTTTTTACCTTGGAGGGTGTGCATGACGGTTTCCCTAACACAGGATTTTCACACAATGCTGCAAGCAGTAAGTGGAGGTTTTTGATGGATAGAGTCAACATGAAAAATTCAATGCCATGGCCGGGATTTGAACCACGGATCTCCTGGTTTCTGTCCAGTTGCTCTAACCCATTGAGCTACCATGGTCAATGTGCCTTAGCCTATAAACGGCTAGTGTGGAGAAATGATTAATTTCCATCAATTAACTAAAATAAAGTTAAATGATGAAGCCTGGGACTCAAGTATTTATGATAGTAAGTTGCCACAAACGGTGTATCTCGGATGCAAGAGCCCCTAGTGGTCTACCGGGGAAATATATGAGTCAAATGGAGAATTTAATGTCAGGACGGCACGTTGACCATGGTAGCTCAATAGTTTAGAGCGACTGGACGGAAACCAGAAGATCCGTGGTTCAAATCCCAGCCATGGCATTGAATTTTTCATGTTAACTCTATCCATCAAAAACCTTAGCCTATAAACGGCTAGTGTGGAGAAATTATTAATTTCCATCAATTAACTAAAATAAAGTTAAATGATGAAGCCTGGCACTCAAGTACTTATGATAGTAAGTCGCCACAAATGGTGTATCTCGGATGCGAGAACCCCTAGTGGTCTACCGGGGAAATATATGAGTCAAATGCCGAATTTAATGTCAGGACGGCACATTGACCATGGTAGCTCAATGGGTTAGAGCAACTGGATGGAAACCAGGAGATCCGTGGTTCAAATCCCAGCCATGGCATTGAATTTTTCATGAATAAGTTTTAGAACTCCTGGAAAAAATATTCTTCAGAATACAGAGGTGAGGGGCGCCCACTAGTTTAACTGCAGTCTTACAGTTCTTAAAACACAGTTCACTAATAGCAGCAAAGGTTTTAAGCTACTGTATCAAAAGCAGAGTGACTTAAAATTGTTTATGAAGGCGGAAAATTTGATTTCATACTTAATTCCCTCTTATTTACAAATAACAGAAAACTGGAATTTTTCACAAAGCAATGAATACTGAAAATTATATTAAATGGCTATGCACAACGTTAATTCCAATTTTACCCTTAACTCAATGCCCTTAACAGATAATGCCTCTTACCATAATACCTAAGGAGATAAACCTCCGACTTCACAAGTTCTTTAAGAAGAGGGGTATTTTTTTGGTTACAAAATCACAATATCCCCTTTGATGAAGACAACACCAAAACAAAATTGCTTGATTTATTTCTGGTCAACAAGCCAAATCAGAAAAGCTTTTTGAGTGACCAAATACTGTCAGAATATAACAATGTAATCTTAAGGCTTCCTCAGAACAGCCGGATCTGAATGCTATAGAATTAATATGGGCAGATGTCAAACATGGTGCAACACATAGTGCACCATGTATTCAACCTTATGTCCTGAGTTCAAATACCAGTCAAGGTGAGTTATCTGGATAAGATTTTTTTCCCTTATCCTGAGAGATGAATGTCGGCTAACTCTAAGCTCTACAAAACCTGCTCATTTGACAATCATTTCACTCATTTCATTCAATGTCCAATATGATTTACATGGGAAAGGGGTAATTAAAAAAATAAAAAATCATAAAAAATACTAAATGTGTAAAAAACAATAGGAAGGATGGTTTCCATTTATTAGAGCAATCAGTGATAATTGATTGTTAATGTGCAAATTGTAAATATATGATGTACAAATTAAAAGATATGTTATTAGGATTGAAGTGCTCATATATGAATAAATGAAGTTTAGATAACAGTCACTTCAGAAACCAGTTTCTGTAGTATTTATGATGAACGATGCACTTAAGAATTAAACATATAGGATAATTATCAATTATTTAAATTTTGAATATTCACAATGAAGTAAAACTAGGCATTTTAAAATGAGAATGTGAAATGAGGTTTAAAATTACCACCGCAAAGTATGAATAACTGAAGTAACAGAGTGATGTCATACACTATACACTATAAAATAATATCTAATGGATTATTTACCTCATATTCACTCAGTTTAATAGTCCTATTCTGAGCCTGTTTCCAATGTGGAGGAGTAGCACTACGGGAACGACTGCGAGATGGAGTGCGGTAACGCTAATAAGTACAAACATAACATTATTACATTATTAGTCAAACTGTAACTTCAGCTGCATTCTTAATCTCAAAATACTTCAAAATAAAACTCTTTAGATTAGAAAGCTTAAGCAAAAAAGAAGAAAAAGAAAGAAACAAACAGTTCAGATTCTGAATACCTGATTCTGACAAGAATATACAAGTCAATAAATCACTTACAAAAACTCCACGACCTTTAATAATACGGCCACTCTTGGTAACACCCCGAATTCGGGACTTCCGACGATGATCCCTTTTTCTTGCTGCAGAATCTTTATCTTTATTATTAGAGCGACTGTTGTTCTCTCTGCCCTGTTTCTGCTCCCCACGATAAAGGTAACGGTTTGGTGGTACATCCGGAATTTCATTTGGATCAATATTGGTAACAGAAACAAGAGGGTGCAATTCTCCTTCATTATCTTCATCCTCAGTTTCTGAACCACCACCTTTGCTTTTCTTGCTGTAACATTTAAAGATTTAAAACAATAAGTATGTACACATTCTCTTATAACATCATGCAATAATGTTAAAAAGTTTTGTAAGAAACATATGGCTTCATTATAAATTTCCTCTGAATAAACACTCTCAAAATATATCTTTCTAGCTACATATATTCTGATATAACATTTTAGGAAGAAGAAGGAAAAAAATGTTAAGATATCGCAATATAATATTCAGAAGAATCTAGGAAGTCAAAATTAATTAGATGGATAATATATATGCATCAATGCTTATATTTGTCTTGAAATGCAGGAAATAAAGATGACCACAATAGTAAAACCAGTAAATCTAAACATGTGTTATTAGGAGGAACTTAGTAAACTGTTACGTCTATTTAATTCATAGAACTATTTGTAGTCAATTTTTTTCAGCTTCGAGATCGGACCTTCAAGGTTAAAAATGGAAGCAAAAGCTCCCAAGACGAGACCCTCAATAATTAAAATGTAAGTGACATAATGTAAAAAATTTATTATAAATAATGGAAATTAACTGTTCTTTCACAGCAGCCATGTTAGGCCAAAGTTTTGGAAAGGTAGAGTCAGACTAAAAAATTCAATGCCAGAGCCGGGATTTGAACCATGGATATCTTGGTCTCTGACATGTTGTCCATGGTAACTCAATAGCTAAGAGTAACTGAGGAGCGTTTTCTCAAAACTCGATAGATGCACAAAATGTGTTTCTGAGATAAACAGCTTTTTCTATTTATTGGCAATACTAATTGGTTAGCACAGGAAATATATTAATCATTCAGTTCTCCCACTGAAACTGTCTCTTTGAATGTGAAAAGAAACAAACAATAGTTTAACTACTGTAAATTTGAGGTTTGAAAATGTATAGAGTTTTTTAAAAAACCGACAGATGGTGATTAACTTTTCTGCGTGAGCGAGGAATTCACACAATAAGTTTTGTTATTTTTGTCATTTGTTTTTGTTACTATTTATGTACCTATTTATTATTTTTTATTTATTTTCACTATTTCATAATAAAAAGTATTATACAACCAACATACCTATTAATTTAGTTAATTGATGGAAATTAACCATTTCTTTATACTTGCCGTGCATAGGCTAAGATCTTTGATAGAGCCAACATGAAAAATTCAATGCCATGGCCGGGATTTGAACCATGGCTATCTTGGTCTCTGACATGTTGGTCATGGTAGCTCAATGAGTTAGAGCGACTGGACGCAAACCAGGAGACCCGTGGCTCAAATCCCGACCATGGCATTGAATTTTTCATGTTGACTATATCTATACCTATTAATGTTTATAAGGATTATTTTATTAGGTATAAACTTAGAAGCTAAGTACTGCTACATTCACAACAATAATATATTTTGTTTTATTTATATAACAAACATAGTGAATACACACAAAGAAATTTCAAACAATATATATATATATATATATATATCTATATATATATATATATATATATAAACATTTATTAATATCTTCTAGTACATCTTTATAAAATTCTTTTGCAATTTCTGGAATTTCAAAAAATTTAGCTAGATTTTGAACATCCTTTTTCTTTTCTTTGCTCACTCTATTAATTTTGGGAACATTTTGAGATTGAAGCAGGAATCACAGAGCCGTGATTTTGTAATATCTGATGGTACTCATCAGGACTTAAGATATTTTTTTTTTCTTAACTCTTTTTCAATTCTGCCGAAAACTCTATCAGGAGGCATATAACTGTGCCCACATATTGGGTAGATATGTGAAATGCGGGAAAATGGTTTACTCTTCTCCAGGAAAGCAATAAGCATGAACATCATCACACTATTCTTGTTCTGACTAGAGCAAGAGTTTGAAAATAAATGAATCGTAGAAGGAGCGTTGCTGAACATCCCTTCTTCCAGTTCCAACAAGAAGTGGAGCAAAGCTAGGGCAACCTGGTTGCAGCCTTTATCAGATTCAGTTTCCAACCATGTATACAAGGAAATGATGTCTTTGTTCTGGGTTTTATATGGAATCATTATGCATAGATTATACAGCCACACCTGCTTGCATAGAATACCTCGCTAACAAAGTTTAGGCAGTGGTTGATTCTGCTGCATAACAAAATAAATAATGATTGCCTCGGCATGTTCCTCTTTCAATAGCTGATAAAACCTTTTTGAATGCAGCTTGTGCAATCTGTACATGGTTCTTAGTTCATTTTTCTTTTCCACATCTGCCTCTGTCCTAATATTCATTAGTCCAATTTTGAAGGTTGAGCATGTGTCAGTCTGTAGTGTACGGAATGAAAGATTGAAGAAGTTGCAAAATATATATTTACATTTTGACAATGAGCAGACTGACAGATTTCTTAATCCTCTTTTGTTGCAAAGGTTGGTTGACATGTTTCTGATATTAAGTTCTGGAAGTAAATATCCTCTCCTTGATTTTGCTCTGCCATAATAGCTTTCTCTATATCTGTACTTCCTTATGTTTTGCTTTATAGCAGCAGAAATGTCCTTCTGTAGTATTCCTGTTCTGTCACCTCCTCTGGTTTACTTTGGCACATTCCCAGATAAGTGAAATTGTCTAGCCAGGAGAGATAATCTATCTTTTGACAACCCTGTGATTCCTTGGAAGCTTGCAGCACATATCACAATCCTCGGCCATCATTAGTTCTTGCACTGTATTTAATGCTAACAGTCTTTCTATTTGCAGCTTCTTTTTTCACCACTCTGCGATTAGGAGATGTAATACTCATATTTCATAAGGAATTTATTTCAATGTATTTTGTTGAGTCCAGAAAGATGTTGGTGAAATCCACTTATATCATTATAAGTCAAATCAGCTACATCACAGTGCTTATGTTCTTTACTTTTAGGATTTCGTGGAGTGCACTCGAGACCATGTGAACATGAAATATCTGGAGTATGAGCTTTACTCGGCTTGCATTTCAATTTCCTTTCCTTGTTTTTGCAATTCTTACCTCTTGTGCATTCTACGACTGGAACAGTTTCACAATCTGATGATGATGCTGACTTATAAATAAGGGCACTCAACTCCATGGTCATCAGCGCCCTTTCAAAAACTGTATTTTATTTTACTATAACTTTCCTTTGACTTTACCTTAACTTTAACTTTGCTTTGGTTTTGCTCTGGCTCTGCTTTGACTTTGCTTTGGCTTTGCTCTGGCTTTGCTTTGGCTCTACTCTGGCTCCACTTTGGCTTTGCTTTAACATTACATTGGCTTTGCTCTAGCTCCACTTTGGCCTTGCTCTGGCTCCGCTCTGACTTCTCTCCAGCGTCATTCTAATCTCACTCTAAATTTACTCTAACTTGGCTCTGGCTTGCCTCCAGCCCCCATTCTGGTCCCGCTCTGGCTTCACTCTGGTCTCATTCTTTAACTTACTCTGGCCTGGCTCTGGCTAGGTTCCAGCCCTGCTCCAGTCCTGCTCTGACTTCATTTTGTAACTTAGCTCTCGCTTGGCTTTGGCTAGGCTCCGGTCACCACTCAGGGTCCCGCTCTGGCTTGACTCTGACTTCGCTCTGGCTTCACTCTAACTTGGCTCTGGCTAGGCTCTGGCCTACCTTCGGTCCTGTTCTGGCTTTGCTCTGGCCTCACTCTAACTTAATTCTGGCTTGATTCTGGCTAGGTTCCGGCCTCCTTCCAGTCCTGCTCTGGCCTCTCTAACTTCATTCTTTAGCTTAACTCTGGCTTGGCTCTGGCTAGACTCTGGCCCCTGTTCCGGTCCCACTCTGGCTTCGCTCTGGTCTCACTCTAACTTCATTCTTTAACTTAATTCTGGCTTGGCTCTAGCTAGGTTCTGGCTCCGCTCCGGTCCTACTCAGGCCTCACACTAACTTCATTCTGTAACTTAACTCTGGCTTCGCTCTGGCTCCACTCTGGCTTTGCTTTGACTTCAATTTAATATACTTTTTTAAGTTAATTTATGGAAATTAATCATGCCTTCACACTAGCCGTATACAGGCTAATGTATTGGATTGATAGAATCAACATGAAAAATTCAATGCCACGGCCGGGATTTGAATCACGAATCTACTGGTTTCCATCCTGTTGCTCTTACCCATTGAGCTACCATGGCCAATTTGCTGTCAATAACATTAAATTCTCCAGTCGACTCATATATTCCCCCAGTAAACCACTAGGGGTTCCCGCATCTGAGATACACCATTTGTGGCGACTTACCATTTGTAAGTACTTGAGTCCCAGGCTTCATCATTTAACTCTTATTATTTAAGTTAATTGATGTTGGCCATGGTAGCTCAATGGGTAAGAGCAACTGGACGGAAACCAGTAGATCCATGGTTTAAATCCTGGCCGTGGCCTTGAATTTTTCATGTAGACTCAATTAATCCAATGCCTTAGACTGTATACAGCTAGTGTGAAGAAATGATTAATTTCCATCAATTAACTTAAATAATAAGAGTTAAATGATAAAGCCTGGGACTCAAGTACTTACAAATAGTATGTCGCCACAAATGGTGTATCTCGGATGCGAGAGCCCCTAGTGGTTTATCGGCAAAATGTATGGAGAATTTAATGTCATGACTGGCAAATTGGCCATGGTAGCTCAATGGGTGAGAGCGACTGGACGGAAACCAGTAGATCCATGGTTCAAATCCGGTCGTGGCATTGAATTTTTCATGTCAACTCTATCTATTAATTTACTTAGATTAGGGTCAAACATGGATGTGGACCTTCTTTGGGCATTTGGCATTAGCTCTCTTATCTTTCAGAGGCACCCAATTGAGAGATTTGGCTCAGGACCACGGGATCACCAATCCTGTACCTACTGCAGTAGGCCCCTGGGGGGTTCACAATCTTGAGCTGCTGTCCATTGTGCATAGCACAGTGCAGCGTCTCAACTAAGAACAAAAATGCCATGTAATTATA
This sequence comes from Mantis religiosa, assembly GCA_030765055.1. NCBI lineage: Eukaryota > Metazoa > Arthropoda > Insecta > Mantodea > Mantidae > Mantis > Mantis religiosa. The sequence goes on from CM060947.1 coordinate 111,260,086, forward strand.
TCAAAGCTTTCAGAAATGAATGTGAAATTCAAGCGCACAACTTGAGTTCGCAGTTATTGCCAATGGTGCAGCAGTGTACAAAGCTTGCAGAAATGATTGAGAATTCCAAGAATCGCAACAGTGAGATGGCAATAAATGCCAACATGCATTTCATAGAACTGAGGTTGCTACATGCTGGATCATAAAATCATAAAATTGCATCTATCAACTTTTGTTTTAACTGAGCAAGTTAGAGACTGGCAATTCTTGCATCACTGCTGTTTCTCGGATGCAACAGCAGCGCGAGTCACTATATAGGGAGGGGAAGAAGGCAGCAGGTTCATTGCTTACCTAGCTGTTTACTATACAGCGGTCCTAGAGTGACTTGAGCCGAGCCAAACATGACCGTGACTTGATAGACTATTTAGTTGTCTGTTGCACTGCGGAAGTTAAAAATGGAAACGGAGTCTGCTGACAGTGTTAAAATACAAAGTGAGCAGTGGTGTATATATTACCATGGAAAGGTCGGGTACGAGTTCAGCATGCGAACTTTTAAAGAAATTTACCCAGCGGATGGAAAAATTAAACTGAGATTTGCACAGTGCAAAACATGCATTAAAGTGCTTTCTCACAACTCAGGAATGTCAAGCCTGATTAGACACAAGTGTTTGGGTCCCTGTTCTATTTCTGCTACAATAAGAAATAACAAAATTTTAATTAACCATTATCTATTATTTAAAAAACATAATGGGGTTAAAAAAATTAAAAATATAATATATCTTAACATTGCAATAAACCAAAACAATTAAAATGTCAGTGTTAGTAAACAGACCGGGAGACTATTACAAGGAGCTGTGTACTCAAGTGCGCAAGTGACATTCATCCATTCGAAACGGTTGCTGGTAAAGAGTTTCATACTATGGGACAGAATCTTGTACAAATCAGGGCTAAAAACGGAAACATAGACATTGATGAAGTACTACCAGATCCACGCACTGTGTCCCGTAATGTACATGAAATTGCTGATCGAATACGACAAGACACACTTCCTTATGTTCTCGAGGCAGTAGGAAAATGTTTGCTAGCATGCACTACGGATATGTGGTCCGATGATTAAAAGAAAATCAGCTACACAACTATCACGGGCCATTACATTTCGGAAAATTGGAAATTCAATCTGTAGTTCTTATGACTGTGAAATTCCCTGATCAGAACAAATCAGGTGATAATTTGAGAAAAGAAATCGAGAACAGAATGATGTCGACGGTTTATCTTTAGAAGACTTGATTAAAATTAAGTTATTAATTTTATTATTATTATTATTATTATTATTATTATTATTGATGATGACTAAAGTAAAGGCATTATACAATATACGTACCTACTGTATATATACAAACATAAAAATTTGTAACTTAAACTTCACTTATCTTTTAGGAAATGATGACCGTATATCTTACAAATTGAATAGGATCGTGATTTCGTGAATAATCCTATAATTATAATAATAATCCTGTAATAATATTCCTATTCAATTTGTAAGAAATACGGTCATCATTTCTTAAAAGATAAGTGAAGTTTTTTAACTTACATATTATATATTTGTTTGCTTCACTGTTAATAGCTTCTTATTTTACGTACCTACTGTATGATACTCAAACTCCTCTATGAACCTACCGATTCTTTAATGGCAAAAAAAGAAGAAAAGAGAAAAAAGAGCAAGAAAAGAGAAGCCGGAGCATCTGTGGGTGCTGGTAAACCCGAGTCACTCACTCACTCACTGCTATTAGTGACCCGGTCTTCTCAAGACTGAGCGGGCGGGCCGTGAATTATGACATCATCGACGTCATCAGGTTACATAGCGTCTCATGCTCGTCGCTGCGAGTGAGCCGAGCGGTCCTGACACGCTAAATGCCGGTCTCTGGAGCAAGTGGATCTATCAAGTTTTGAAAAAGCTGCTAAAATTCCCTACTTTCTACACAAGATCGTCACTGCGAGTGAGCCGAGCGGTCCTGACACGCTAAATGCCGGTCTCTGGAGCAAGTGGATCTATCAAGTTTTGAAAAAGCTGCTAAAATTCCCTACTTTCTACACAAGACTTGAATCGAATTTTGCAAAATCTGATTTAACAGAACTATGCAGAAGGTCAAAATTATGCCAATACTATATATAACTCAATTTCGTAAAATGTTGCATCTATTGGGTTTTGAAAAAATGCTCCTCAATTAGATGGAGACCAGAAGATCCATGGTGTAATCTAAGCTATGGCATTGAATTTTTCAGTCTGACTCTACCTTTCCAAAATGATAACAAATAGTTTTATGAATGATTAAAAAAAAAAAAAAAAAAAAAAAAAAAAAAATTACATCCTCCATGATGTCATCGAACAATGAATGAAATGGTGAAATGATGCTCAAATGAGCCCAGGATCCATGGAGCTTAAAGCTACCCAATATTCATTTTTCAGGATAACGGTAAACTCCAGAAAAAACCTTTATCCAGATAATTCACCCTGCTTGAAATTCGAACTCAGGATCTGTTGAATGTGAGGCAGACATGCTGCTACCTATGCTAAAGAGGAAGTATTTTTCAGGATAATGGTAAACTCCAGAGAAACCTTTATCCAGATAATTCACCCTGCTTGAGATTTGAACTCAGGACCTGTTGAATGTGAGGCAGACACGCTGCTACCTATGCTAAAGAGGAAGGCAAATTAAATCTTAAAAAATTACTGTACCCATTACATTTGTCCATGCTTGTATGAATGAAGCCTACATATGTTACATTGGCACATTTCAAGTCTTTCTTAAAATAGCTTAAGATGCCTAAATTATTTTCTTCCAGTAAAGTTTGTCAATATCCCGAATATGAATTTTTGCACCATTTAAACTGATTTTAAAGTGGGACCTATTATTCGCTGTTATAAAATTACACAATTTTAGTATCAATTTCATTCAGGATTTACCAACTGTGATGATTCTCAAATTTTTTCTAGATCCTCTAATAATCAAATCATGATTATGGTTCTCACACTGAAAAAAGCCTTTACTTATGCATGCAAGTTACTTTCATGATTTTGTTCATTATTTTATTCGGTTGCAACAGTGGAACTAAAAGTGCACTTTGGTGAAGTGAAAAACTGGTGCATAAAAGCCTCCTATATGTTTGTTTTATATCTCAAATAAACATTCAGGAATTTCTATTGTTTAAGGACTATGATACAATGAAGCACAAAATTAATACAATTTTGAGTCGAACTAATGCTCAATGCTCCATTTATTGCTAGTATTTACCTAGAACGCGTTTCGTTAGGGTCTTCCTAACATCATCAGCTGTTGTCGACTAATGGATGCCGGTTCAGTGAACTCCTCGGAGGTGATAGGTGCGTCTCTGTCGGTATCTTGATGAACTTGAAATTGGAGTTGTCTTCAAAGGTAGTGTCGAAATTAAACAATTTACTTTCATATTTCTTTATAAAGATTTTTTCCCACGTGGTTAATGCAGCTGGACCTTGGACACTTTTTAGTAAGTGAATTTCTCGTTCTATGTCATGATTTTCCTTCCAAAAATGGTATGCTACCGCCGATTTATCTATTTCTTTATTCCTTATGTTCCTAAAGTGCTCTTTAAGCCTAATGTTCACGTTCCTTTTTGTTTTTCCAATGTAGAATTTGTCACAGTCCTTGCAATTTATCCAGTACACTCCTGATTTTCTGCCTGTGTTGGTTCTTTTTTACATTCAATAAAAAATGTTTCAAACAAAAATCAGGACTATCTATGGGCAACCCATTGTCCCCATTTTTGGCAGACCTCTTCATGAGCTTTTTGGAAACGCACATCACAAAGGCATTCCCACTAATTTTTAAGCATTGGTACAGATATGTGGATGACATTTGGGCAATAATAAATGAGAAACAAGTGGATGATGCATTAAAACTACTTAATTTACAAAATCCTGCAATAAAATTCTCCATAGAAAAAGAGATAAACAATGAAATCCCTTTCTTAGATTTGAAACTTACCAGAAAACATAATAAACTTGAATTTGGCATACACAGAAAGGAAACACACACAGAAAATTTCATAAAATCAGATGGATATAACCCAAGACAACACAAGCATGCTGTTATCAACAGTTTAACTTACAGGCTGGTTAATGTACCTTTAAACAAGATAGAATATAACAAAGAGTACAATAATATCATTCACATTGCAGAATACAATGGATACAGTGCTGAATTGGTCAACAAGAAAATAGATAAATTCAAAAGACAACTAAGATGCAAACAAGTAACTGCTCACTCCCCAATTAGCAATGAAACCTCATACAGAAAATTTACGTATAATCCCAGAACTACACACCTTTTCCAAAAAGTTTTCAAAGAACACAATATTACTTTGGCCCCACAGAGCAAATTTAGTGTACAACACCTTTTGAAATCACATAATACAAAGGAGATACCCACAGGCAGAAAATCAGGAGTGTACCGGATAAATTGCAAGGACTGTGACAAATTCTACATTGGAAAAACAAAAAGGAACGTGAACATTAGGCTTAAAGAGCACTTTAGGAACATAAGGAATAAAGAAATAGATAAATCGGCGGTAGCATACCATTTTTGGAAGGAAAATCATGACATAGAACGAGAAATTCACTTACTAAAAAGTGTCCAAGGTCCAGCTGCATTAACCACGTGGGAAAAAATCTTTATAAAGAAATATGAAAGTAAATTGTTTAATTTCGACACTACCTTTGAAGACAACTCCAATTTCAAGTTCATAAAGATACCGACAGAGACGCACCTATCACCTCCGAGGAGTTCACTGAACCGGCATCCATTAGTCGACAACAGCTGATGATGTTAGGAAGACCCTAACGAAATGTGTTCTAGGTAAATACTAGCAATAAATGGAGCATTGAGTATTAGTTCGACTCAAAATTGTATTAATTCAGGAATTTAATAATATGCACTCACATTATACGGAATACTCTTAAAATTATATCCTAAAAATTTGATATGGAAGTAGGGAGGTGATTATGGGAAAATACAGGCCAGAACCTCAGCATGGAAGATGTCAAATGAAAGATAAAAGGTCCGCTTTTGCGGTTCTTTTCATTTTGGTGATCTTTGTTAAGAGGAATGATGATTTCACCATAGTAATTACTGCATCCCTTATAATAGTTATAATTATTATTCATTCTGTATTCTTTTATTAATTCTACTTTTATTTACATAGAATTACATTGACCATTGTAAGTGTATAAACTTCAAACCTGGCCTTTGGAACTCTTGTTACCAGTTCCTCATTTTTGCAAATTTTCAAGTATTAGATAACATGGCAAAATGTTACAACCAACAACTTGTGCTGCTTGAGGAAAAGTCTATTGTATTTGTCTCATATACAGCAATATGAGATGATCTGTTGCAGCCTTTAAAGTAGCAATGGGTGACAAATATTTGTTGTGTTTAGTACATAATTGTTTTACATAATAATTGTTTGGCAAAGTGCTATGGCATGCATTTATAAATGAAATTATTATAATATATTGTAAAAGAAGACATATGACACTAGTGTTAATGCGATTGCCCTAAATGGTGTTTTATATTTGTGAAGAACGAATTAAAAAATGATTTAATTTCAAAATAACATCACAGTTTTCTTCAAAAATGCATGGCAAAGTGCTATGGCATGGATTTATAAATGAAATTATTATAATATATTGTAAAAGAAGACATATGACACTAGTGTTAATGCGATTGCCCTAAGTGGTGCTTTATATTTGTGAAGAACGAATTTAAAAAATGATTTAATTTCAAAATAACATCACAGTTTTCTTCAAAAATGCATATAAGAACATGCATTTTAGCCACGAATTTAGAAGTAAATTATGACCATTGTGCAATTGGTGAATTATTAAAACAGCATTTGACATACTTTCTTTCATGAAAAAGTATATATAAAAATTCATATTACATATTATTTGTTAATTTTAATTTAATAATTAGCTTTTTAATTTGATATAAGGAATCTTGGTGTTAATCTATCAGTGTGTTGACTGTTTTCAATTTTTTTTTAATCACATCTCTTTACTAACAAACAAGGAGTTGTCACTGATAAAGAGTAACACAATTTAAGATGTTAATTATTCACTAAGCACTCCTTATTTTTTTACTTAAAAATTAAAAACAGAAGCAATATGAACAGTGAAGAATTTTTAATTACTCCAACATATAATTACAACACCAATTGCAGGTTTTGTGGGTTGGCATTAGCAGGTGCTAATACTACATTGATTACCTGGAGGACTTTTCCTTTTTCTGTTTCTTTTTCTTCTTCTTGTCTTTCTTTTTCTTCTTCTTTGCCTCAGCTGCTGAGTCACTGTCAGAAGAAGATGAACTATCAGAGCTGGAAGCTTTTCTCTTAGCCTTCTTTTCTGCAAATATGAAGATATTAATTAGTTGTGCAGAATGTGATATATTTTCAAATAAAGTAATTTTTAACCTTGATGATATCCACTATTGCTGAAGTATATATCCAAGTCTGGAACCAAAGCTTCCAAACATACTTCTTCAATGTTCACTTCACAAGTCAATTATAAGAGAGATGAAAGGCATCATAAATCTCTAAGCATTCACTTTAAGAAATGATTTCAAAAGAATAAGCAACAAAACAATTTTTTTTCTTCCTATACAGGTTAGAAAGAAAAGTAAAAACAAACATTTTTGGTACCACAAAAAGGAGGTTTTCTTGGTGCTGAGTGAAGACAGGTTCATGGACAATTGACCAAGTAAAATCTTAGAAGTGCCTGTTTTTGTGCAAAATGATTCCTAAGCCTTTTTAGAATTACACTGGCAGTAAAGAAAAAATTGCAACACTATCAAGATTTTCTTGAATTTAATGAAGAGTTAAACAATAAGGTAGTAAAGGTAATTCATGACATATTATATTGTTGCCGATCGCATTGCTGGTTGGAGCCGGAGCTATGTGTGGCCAGAGACAGATAGTGGTGCGCAGTGCTACACACTTGCCGAGAGAGAGAAAGACAGAGATAGTTCCGTCTTTCTCTTGCTATGTCGTGATCATTATCATCTAGAGCAATGATTGGAGGTATAAAAACCACGCAAAGGGTTAGAGCGAGTCAGTTGCTAGGAGTTGTTAAATGAGTGTGCAGCTGTGTAGTAATTGTGAGTGTGTAGACATCTGAAGTGTACGCAGTGATTTCTTTCGTTTACTTGCAGCTGAAAATGAGACGACCTTAAAGACTGCATTTGTATATGTTACATCATTTTGCTGCTGTAAGGGGTGTACAAAGTTACTGTTTACTGCAATAAAGAGTATTTTAAATTTCTGCAAACAAGACTTTTAATTCTATGAACCCACAAAGTCACAGTATGATAGCAAAACACAGCAATTCAAGCAGACGTGTCACAGGGAGGTGTGCTTCAATAGTCATAATAATAGTCTGCATATTTGCTTGAGCAATATTGCAGGCAGACAATTGTACAGGGATCAATGGCACCCTGTAATAAACTCCCAAGCATCTTGTAACTATTGCTATAATTCCACAATTTGATAATGGTTCTGGCAGCTGTGGAACCCCCACATGTTTTTTTCCCATTATGTCCTATACATGTTCAATGGGAGAGAGGTCAAGAGACACTGCCGGCCAGGCACTTTTACACTATGAAGAGCACATTGTGTTCCAGAAGCTGTTTGGTGGGCACAAGTTAACCTTGTGAAACAGCACATTATGTTCCTATCCAAAAAATTGGCAGTGATACAGGATACATAACCTTTTTCTTCTTCTTTAACTGCCTCTTATATCACTGCATGGTGTCAGGGTATTCTTGTTCCTCTTAACCCTTATGCGGGTTGAGGAATGCAATCTCTGGATCCGGGAGAGAGTGAATCCAGGATGGGTGACCAGTCCAATGCCTGGTATGAGAGTGCAAGAAGTGGATGACAGAATGATGACAAGATGAAATGATACGAAAGATGGAGTAATTGGTGGAATGGTGGCAGGAGAAACCGGAGGGCCCGTAGAAACTGCCCCAGCACCATATTGTCCACCACGAATCTCACTTTGCAGTTGCCTGGGATTGAACCAGGGCAGCCTTGGTGGGAGCCAAACAGTCTAATCACTCGATCATGGAGCAGCCGGATGCATAACTTGCTGGATATAACTGATAAAGGTTTCCTGGACTAGCACAAACACAATAGGTGAGCGTGAATCTTAAAGTGAATGGCTCCCCACACCAGGCCAGGAGTTTGGCCTTTGTGTCATAGGCAAATGCATTCTTTACAACTATGCTAAATAGCTGTATGCATACATGGTCATCAGTTGCAGATAAGCAAATTGTTGACAATAGAGAGCCATTCTGTTACCCAAATGATCCTTTCATGACACCTGAGGAAACATGCATGGGCCAGGTTTGAACAAGTAAACTTGTTGAGCAGTATATAGAATAAAAAGAAGTATTTCAGAAAGTGGAGTGCCATTGTTACTAAAATTAGGCAAGTGAGTCAACCTTGTATATACTTTTCTCCACTTACAAGTTTTTTATGAAGACTAGTTTCTGGGGACTTCTCCCCTATCGTCAGCTCTGTGGTAGACTGATGATGCATCCGGTGTCTGCATCTGGCTTGGTGTTGTGCTGCCATCTAACGTCCTGGTAAGTTTGATGACGTCATCTACCACGGGAATTTCAAAATTCATCAAGAGGTCCTGTTTTTTCGTAATAAATATGCTTTCCCAAATCTGTAGTTCCAGAGGTTTCTTTGCCTGTTTGATCAGTTCTATTTCTTGTTTTACGTTGTGATTCTCAGACCAAAAGTGATGTGATACGGCCGACTTGTCCATTTGTTTGAATTTAATATTTCTGAAGTGTTCTTTCATTCTTGTTCCTAGATTCCTTTTGGTCTTACCAATGTATATTTTGTCACAATCCTGGCAACTCATTTGGTAAATGCCTGATAATTGAGTTTTCAGTGTGCTATTTTTTAGAGGGTGGTTTAGTAAGTTGCGGATGTTGTGTTTGTTTTGAGGGGCTAATTTTATGTTGAAGCTCTTAAATATCTTTTCAAATTTTTTGAAGTATTTTGGATGAAATGTAAATTTTCCATATCTGGTGTTTGGGTTTTCTAGTTTTTTTAACGTAGTAATGTCCTTTAAGTATTTGTTTCTTTTGTGTCTATAGATCAGTTTTTTGATGAAATTTGTGTTATAGTTGTTCAGTTCGGCAACCTGGTGTATGTGAGCGTACTCCTGTTCATATTCTGACGCGGAGATGACGTCATCAAACTTACCAGGACGTTAGATGGCAGCACAACACCAAGCCAGATGCAGACACCGGATGCATCATCAGTCTACCACAGAGCTGACGATAGGGGAGAAGTCCCCAGAAACTAGTCTTCATAAAAAACTTGTAAGTGGAGAAAAGTATATACAAGGTTGACTCACTTGCCTAATTTTAGTTGTTGAGCAGTGTCTAACCAACTGAGCCATCAGCTGACACATCTGTTGTCCATTGACAATGACACAAACACCATTGCTATAACCTCTCAATATCCGCTTACTAATCACCAATGTTTCAAAGAACACAGATATCAGAAGTGTTGCAGTTTTTCCCCCCTCTCCAACATACGCAATGTTTGCCTGCATAATGTACCAACTACATACCAAAACAAGCTTAAAATTTGCTAAAACTATGATATGACTTCCACTGTTTTTCTTATTCATTGGATTTAACTGCTTCAGCAAAGACCTTTTAAACCCTGCAAGGGCCAGTAATAAACACCCAATAAAGAGCCCAATACATTTAAACTGTTAAATGCTTTAACCCTTTAAAGCATGGTGGTTTCAGGTGGCAACATTAGGTTTTATTCACTTTAAATAATGTTTTAGTGCGGTTCTTTTGTTATATTGTACTGGCCTTTGTCAATTATACACACCAAATTTTAAGACCTTTGAATAGTAAACATTATATTATCTTTATAATTACATTGTAGTGTTTTTTTTTTTAAATTTAAAAATGCAAAATCCAAGCAACTGCAGTCAAATGATACCCCGTCAACATCCAAGCATGCCATCACACTGATTATTTTAGTTGGGCCTTCCCTATCCTTTACCACAGGCCCATTTGACTGCAGTTGCCGAGATTCGAACTCACGATGTCTAGCTTTGAATGGATGGCCAGTCCAAACGTATCACTTTAACAATCATGGCTATTTGAATCGATTGCATTGAGGCACCGCAGAAAGTGATATGATAACCTGTTTAGCCAAGTACAGCAAGACCGGCATAAGTAGCAAAACATTTGTGCAGCAAAGGGTTAAAAGTGCTTCATAAATACGCATTTGTATCTTCCTTATTCACGTCATTTTAATGAAACAAACACTTGTTTAAAGCCCTTTAAAAGCAGTATGCATCAAAAGTTATCACCAAATTAGAGACTACATTAACAAATCATTGAGTGTCAGTATTTATTTCACTGTAGCGAGACATTCTGTATGTCAAAGGCATCTAATTTGTGAGTCTTTTGTTCCTTATACATAAGAACTATAGCTGCATAAGTGTTTTCTGATTCAAGGTTTTATGATTCAGTTTATGCTAACACGTGGTAATAATTGTATACATTGTGCAAAAAACAGGCTGCAAAGAAAACAAACCTCTCTGTCTGCATACATATGTCTAAAAATATTTCACAGTCGAAGTTTATATTAGACTTATGCAGCTATTGTTTTCACTCAGTCATATCGTCACTTCAACTGTGTCAGGATTTACAATAATTTCTTTTAGCCAAAGTACAGTTGTAAGTTAAACCTCAGTGCTAATCATGGCTTCAACTAGTAATGTAGCAATAAATTAGCTTGAGTAGGTAGTTTACAGGCTTCTGAAATTACTTTGGAAACCGTGGAGGCTTTCTGCTGTTTGACAATGATTTGGATGTTGAAGGTGAGTTTGAGGGGGGTGTTGAGCAGATAGCAGTGAGGAAGAAAATGACCCTCTTCCTTCTTGTGTTCCAACCAATTGACATTTTCACAATTTTCTTTACTGCTGACTTAGTATCTCTCAATGTTACAGAAACAAATGTGAGAAGGGTGAAGGAAGACCTAACCCTAAAGGCAATTTAGGATTTAAGAGTAAAATTCAGAAATGGACAGAAGTAACTTTGAATGAGATTCACAGACTACATGGTCTAATTATGTTCGTGGGCGTTATTCCTAAACCTATATTAGATGTGTGCTGGTCTACAGATGACATACTAGCTACTTCATTTTCGTGAAATGCATGTCTAATAAGAGGTTTACTCCTATTTTGTGGCTCCTTAATTTCACCTGCAAAGAAAATGTAAATGATAAATTATACAAAATCAGGGCAGTTTTTTTATCATATCATTTCAAAATTCAAAGAAAATTACATGCTGAGACAGTAATAATAATAATAATAATAATAATAATAATAATAATAATAATAATAATAATAATAATAAATAATAATAATAATAATAATAATAATAATAATAATAATAATAATAATAATAATAATAATAATAATAATAATAATAATAATAGTTTATTACTATCAATAGACTCATACAGAGTGTCCGACATTGTCATAGACTATTTACAATATTTACAAAGTTTATAAAAAAATAAATTATTTTATACAAAAAGTACGTAATAATAATAATAATAATAATAATAATAATAATAATAATAATAATAATAATAATAATAATAATAATAATAATAATAATAATAATAATAATAATAATAATAATAATAATAATAATAATAATAATAATAACCAAATATACATAGTTTATAACAATTCAAATTAAAATTCCTCCAGTTTATACAAACATTTATGAATGAGATACATCTTTAGCTTACTTTTAAAACAATTTTTTGCACAGGACTTAATCTTAGCCGGTAGTTTATTGTACAGTATACTGCCTACAATATATGGATCAGTATTCATTTTCTTTTTATTCACTGTTATTCTATGAAATTCCATATTTTGTCTGGTATTATGTGAATGTATTTCACTATTCATTAGCATACCATTTGTACTCTTTACAGTTAAAAGAATGTTTTTATATACATATAGTGATAGTGATACAATGGTTAGAATATTTTCTCTAATAAACACAGTTTATTAAAACAATTGTTTTAATTTCAAACCCCAAAATAGTGTTATTACTTTTATATTTGTTATTTTATATTTATTTTAAAAATATTTAAGAAGAAATCCTTATGAATTGTTGGAAGTGTTTGTGAAAATGAATAAGATTAAATGGATGGGAAAGAAAGATGTGTGATAAAGTGAGTTAGGAATAGAAAAGAATGAATTATGTTAATGTGTTTTGATGACGTTATTATAAGTTTCAAATTACTTGAAATAATATTTGAGTATCGGATTGTTTAAATTAAATTTTAAAAGAGAAATTATAAAAATAACCGAATATGGTATGACTGTATTTGTCAGTAGGAATGACATTGCCAATAGTAAGTTTAATTCCCATGATGATGGTAAAAATCAATATAACTTTGTTTGGTAAGAAGAAAGCATCACTCAGTGTCAAGAAGTATGATTGTATTGGTCAATAGAAATGATGTGGCCAATAAGACAATGTTTAATTGCCATGGACACTAAAAATCAATAACTTCATTTAGTAAGAAGAAAGCATCAATGTCAAGAGACGATGGAACACAGACATGAGTGAATATGACGCAAGTTTTTACAATGTGAATGGATTGTAAAATATATTTCATATAATATTGTGTAATCCAAGGACATGGATAAAGTTATTTGTCAACCTATGTTATAACGCATATTGTAAATTTCAATACAGTATTAAAAGATTGGATTATTTTAATTTAAAAGAAGCTAAATTTTTTCTCAATTAATAAGAAAATTAGAGGCTTCATATTTCTGTCCGAGACCCTATTATTTCCATGCATCGATTGTAGCAGCTACAGGTATTTTTGGGAGAAACTGTTACATCATAAAACCGAATCTGGACGTCTTCTCAACTTGGGGCTTAAAATTCATCCCATTCCATTAGGAGAGGAAGAAGAATCATCCCATAGCCATTTGATTTTTGCCACAAATGTTGCCGCAGCATGATGAAGAATAATACATTCAAAACCAATATCCGAATTTCGCTACAAATAGCTTTCCTACCTGGGGCTTCAAGATAGTCGACAAGAAGAATAAGAATTACAACATTTAATATTTTGGGAGAAATTTTCTTTTGTGCAACGCGAGAATATTTTCAAAGTCCAAAGGTGCACATACATGCATGCGGAAACAGACGACCAGCCAGTACTCGCGTTGCAGCCAACATGAAAGATATATAAAACTTGTAGCCAACCTCTGCAAAAATGCTCCAGACATAGGTGACGCAGTCCATGTGCAAAGGAAAGGTTTGAGCAGACTAAGTTATTGCCCGGTCAAATTTTGTTACTCATGCACTGCTTTGCACATAAACAATCCTACGACATGACAATAACGGGGTGCTCTGTAGGAAATACATGTATGAGCTCACGGACTGTATTGAACTGGTTCGGCTACTGCCGCGAATTGTGCATGATGTCAAATGACACCAAGTTTACTGCAAGGGGGGAAATTGGCAGTCCTGGCCACATCGTTCAAATCGACGAATGCAAAATAGGATGACACAAGTTTCATTTCCATTTCTGACAGTAAATCCAAGTCCAAAGCCATGTTGGTAAGGGTTCCTTCTGAATGAGTCTTCTCCTGCAGTTATTACGAAACTGTCAACATTAATCCATCGGAATCCCAGTATGTTTCTTTGGCTTTATGTACAAGATCACAACATTTTCTCCACTTGTCAAATGAATATTCATGAAAAAGTTATTCGCAAAGTTTTTGTTTTGCACTTGCCAAATCTTGTGCGGCTTCTTCTTTTCTTTCTGCCCATACCAACTCTATTGGGTTCAAATCGCCGTGATATGATGGAAGCCACAATACTCCATGTTCATGTGCATTCAGGATCTGGTCCACTAAGTACATCTTCTACTTCGGCACAGATTTCACTAATTGCAGTAACTCTGCGCATACTGTTGTCCCTTAACCACTAAACATCCTTTTTCAGTTGGTCTTTTATTTTTCTGCACAATATGACAGCTGGATTGTCTGTCACAATGACAGTTAATGGGCAAATTAGGAATAACTTGTGTTTTCAGCCATTTTGTAAAATTTATGGCATTCATGTTGTCATGATAATCACTCATCTTTTGCCTGGACTTAAACATTAGCAGGAATTTGTTTAAAAATCGTTTTCTCCTCCTGTATGGGCAATTATCAATATGAACCTTTTCCAATAGGTTTTGCAATTCCCAACTCGTTTGGAGACTACCAATAAGAAGAAACACTGTGACAAGCATTTATATAAATCAAGTCTAACTATACAATATTCTTTTGTTCTCAGTATTTATGGAATTTCCGAAGATAATTTGCATGCTAGGACATAATTTTGGGTTTCTCAATTAGCAGCTGTCATTAAGAAGTACATTTCTTCCCACTAAATCCTAATTGCAAACCCAGTTTTCTCAGGTATTCCCTCAGGTATTTTTCAATGTATTGCCTTCTTATCCCAAGGTGTTTCCTTAAAAATATAATAGGTATCAGCTGAAAAGTTTGATGTATGACAGATATACTGACCTTTAGCCTTAATCTTAAGAATCAACTCTCCACAGTTGGTAACCTTCGCATCTTGCAGGGGCCTACACATGCGGTCAACAGGTAGATTCTCGATATGCGTCACAACATGTTGTCCTGTCAGCACTTGTCCGAACACCACGTGAACACTGCAGTTAACATAATAAAATATTAGACTAAGAAGCTTGAATTTAAGTAAACACAATTTTAACTTCATTAAGTCATTAACTTGTACTTGTTTCACTCTGCTTTTGAGAACTTAGACTTGTAATTATTTCCAAGGTTGGAAAATACAGCACACATATTATGAGCTAAAGTGTGTGTTCACAGTTTATCCTATATTTGTACAACCTGTTACATGAATAAAACAAGGCTTCATCCATGTGAATAATGTTTAATTGATAACATATATCATTCCCCAGAAACATCAAATCTAGCTCACGGGTTACTGAAACATGGTTTAGTTAAATAGACTAAATCTCGAAATATGAGTTCAAACCAAACACCTGCAAGCAAGTGGTTTGCCAAGATATCTGATTTACATAAATCTGTGGAAGAAAACAGACTATTCAGCTTTCTAGACTACACATCAGTGTGCTAATGTTTGAAGTAGTATAAAATTGTATGAAAAACCTAGTGTACAGAGGAAACAGAATAATGCAAATTAAAAACATATTTTGCCATACAATTTTGTGCTTCATTGTATCATAGTCCTTACTCAAAGGAACATATTTTATCATTTAACAGTACTGAATCTGCTATCTATATCTGCAGATATAAATTTAAAGTAGACAGAGAAGTTCATGAGTTGCCACTTGACTTAAATTTATCATCTTAAAAAAAAAAAAAGAGAGAATGGATGCCTCTGCAAGAAATTGCTTAAACAACTATAGAGGTCTGGCATAATATAGGTGTACTAGAAAAATCCACATGTCCATTATTCTTCAAAGCAAATATCTACTATTTTACATGTTCTTGGTTTCCTTACTGTTAATGTTTCAAAATGAAAGGCTTATGATTGTTCAAAAATATTTAACTTTTATATTTATACTCATTTTTATTATTGTTTTTCTGAACTTGTTTACATGGATTAAAGAGGACTTCCATTGTATGCCCAAGATTAGTTTATATTAAAAATGTTTGTTTAGTACTTACCCATCCAAGTGAGGAGCTGGCTGCGTTGTACTACAAGAACAAAACATGATTAGAGGTTGCGAGCGATGCATCAGGACCTGGCTGGCAGTAGCACCAAACCTCAACAATGCCCACAACTACACAGAAATAAAACCCAGTTAACAAATGGTTTCTAGCACTTAATGCTATTATTTCGCTGCTCCAAATACCTGGTTTCTGTACCAGAGGAAGTATTATATCCAGTTTAATTTTTATGCATCTCAAAAAGTGCATTTCCTTCTCCAGAACTCACTATCCATATTAGACTGCATAAAATGGAATAATAGTGCACAAACAAACTAGGTACTCAACTTTGGAGAGATAGTGTCTTTTCTATGAAACTTCCATGTATATGTAAGTAAAATAAAAGCTTACTTTCTTCTCGGGCAGCAAGTGAGCTGAAAAGACGATTAGATATCGAAATTTCGGGAGTGTACATCTCTCCCATCATCAGGATATTTATAAAATGTTATAACCACAAACGAAATACTGGATATAACACAACTATAAACAAAGACAAAACACTATCAAAATTCACATTACTGAACAAAGACTGTTTTCAGTAAATTAAATGCCAGGTCAGGAGATGGCGCAAGTATAGAAAATTGTGTCAAAGAAACGTAACTACTTAACTTGATTATCAAGCTATATTGATCTTTGCTTCTTAAATCGACGGATTTCCATTTTTAAGGCTGGTTTCCAAGAGGAGCTGAACTAAAATCCAGCATCACGATTAAGCGTGCTCCTTTCAGAGGAAATCGCCAAAGCCTCCTTAATTCTCCGCCCCCAGTAACTCTTGCACATTGCCAAGATGGTCGTCTCACGAAAATTGGCTCTATGGTCGTTACCAAAACAATGTCCTGCCAGCCCAGACTTCTCAGGTTCATCTTGGCAATATGCAACAGTTACTGGGAGCGGAGAATTAAGGAGGCTTTGGCAATTTCCTATGAAAGGAGCACGTTTAATCGTGATGCTGGATTTCAGTTCAGCTCCTCTTGGAAACCAGCCTTAAAAATGGAAATCCGTCAATTTAAGAAAAAAGATCAATATAGCTTGATAATCAAGTTAAGTAGTTACATTCCTTTGACATAATTTTCTATACTCACGCCATCTCCTGACCTGGCATTTAATTTACTGAAAACAGTCTTTGTTCAGTAATGTGAATTTTGATAGTGTTTTGTCTTTGTTTATATTTGTGTTATATCTAGTGTTTCATTTGTGGTTATAACATTTTATAAATATCCTGATGATAGGAGAGATGCACACTCCCGAAACGTTGATATCTAATCGTCTTTTCAGCTCACTTGCTGCCCGAGAAGAAAGTGAGTATATTTGTCGCCAAGAAACCTTCAGGTCTTATTTTAAAATAAAAGCTCTTTAGGATGTAAGTGAACTGATTATAACAATGACTTTCTCATGTTAAACTACATTGTATACTAAGTGAATAAAGTAATGTCTTACTCTTGAAGTAGATTTC
Source organism: Mantis religiosa (assembly GCA_030765055.1). Taxonomy (NCBI): domain Eukaryota; kingdom Metazoa; phylum Arthropoda; class Insecta; order Mantodea; family Mantidae; genus Mantis; species Mantis religiosa. Next base: position 111,277,407 of record CM060947.1, read on the forward strand.
AGATCTCAAACATTCATGCTCAATTTCAAGCAATAGTTGTTGACACAGCATGCACTTAAGTTCTAAAGCTTATAAAACCTAAACTGAATGGTTGAAGCATTTGTCTGTTATTTGTAAGGACCTAGTTCAAATCTCTGCATCCTTAAGTGTTTTCTTATTATATATAACATTAAACTTTAGAGTACTAGAACTACTGTTTGGTCTGTTAAAAATGTGAAAGCCTTACCACTTTTTTTTTTTTTTTTTTTTTTTTTTTAACATTAGGCTTCATTTCAGCTTAAAACATACTTTAACTGGGAATGAATTATGTCTTCCTAAGCAAACAAATGAACTAAAATAGCATCTCCACTTTTCATGAGCATAGTTTGAAGCACAAAACGATGCTGATTGTTGAAATGGTTCTTACTTATTCATGCAGCTACCGCTTGACATCAGTGCAATTTGTTCATAATGTTCCATTGTGTCAAAGAAGTCAGATTCCCATAAGCTTGCAAATACGCCTCAAACAATGATTTACATTTAGCAGATAAAAGCTTCTCTCCATCCCAGCAACTTTCTTTGGTTTTAAAACAGACAGAATTCTATCAGAGCTCAGCCAGGCAAGATTTTACAGCAAATCAAATCCCACTTCGTTGATTTTTGTCTTTGCAACACATGTATGAGGAAAAGTAATGTCTTGATATAAGACAGCCTTCCTAGCCCAAACTATTTTCTTGCTTTTGGGTCCAGAGGTTTAGCATAATATAATATAATAATAGATTCTCTAATTAAAAATAATCTATTAGGAGCGTACCCTTGTCATCCGAGAAAAGTGATACCAATGATCCTCATAGCTCATTGCCTTCTTTTTTTTTTATCCTACTTTTTAGCTAATTCCTCTTCAGTATATTTTCATCAACTGATACTGTTACAATGTTTGCCACTATTATTCGTACACAAATGTATTCCTCTACTCTATACTCTCCAAACAACCTTTATTTGTTAGCGTCATGAAAATATGACTGCCTAAGCGCTATCTACTGACAGAAAATGATGCTAAGTGTACACAGAAAATGTTGCTGAAGATAAATGCATAATGAGTATGCCCACAAATTTTAAAGCAAGTAAATATTATTAAAATGTGACCTGCAAGTATATTAGCGACTAATATTTTTTTTTTTCAATTTACGTCCTCCAACGTTAAGTCATATTGGACGATGAATGGAATGGGTGAAATGATGTTCAAATGAGTCCGGTCCATGGAGCTTAGAGTTACCCGACATTCGTCTATCAGGATAAGGGAAAACCCCGGAAAAAACCTTAACCAGATAACTCGCTCTGACCGAGATTTGAGCTCGGGACCTCTTGAACGTGAGGCAGACATGCTACCACCACGCTACTGAGGCAGGCAGCGACTAGTTGAATTGCTAATATAAAGCTGGAGTTGCAGAAATGATGGGCATGATAATGTATGCATGCACATATGTACATAAGATTTGTATCCAAAGATGGTTATGAGTTATTAATTGGTGAATGGAATGGGAACCTTGATAATGATCCACCAACATGGAAAGTGGTCTACAGTTTACGAAAACGTTTTGAAGCAAATGGATCAGTGATGGACCACTGTAGGTCAGGTAGGACATAATTTTGTGAGAAGACAAAATTGAAAGTGCGGCAAACTATTGTAGAGTCCAGATAATTTTTACATCAAGCTAAATTTAATGTAAATATGTATGAAACATATCTGCTAGAAAATGATTCTGATCATAGGCTTTAACCTTGTGAATCAATTCTGAATGAGCTTCAGCATGGTAAGAGTAATTTCTGTCATAAAATAATTTGAAGTGATGAAGCAACTTTTTAATTATCTTGCCACGCTAACAGACATAATTGCATATGCTGGTATACAGAAAATCATCACATCACACTTCAAAACCAACTTACCAAGCTGTTGTCACTGTGTGGAGTGATATATTATGTCATGTAGTTCTGGGGCCTTTGTATTTTGATGGTACAGTAACAGGTGAAAAAGTAAGGCTGACTTCTTATGTCATTCTGTGTGGGGGAGGGATAAGTACATAGATGTGTGTAATAAGTCAGGGTGAGAAGGATTTGCCTGGGCAAGGACAGGAGTTAGAAATTTGAAAGGTACTGGATATGATAAGGATACAGGGAAATGCCCAATGTGTGGAGAAGAGGATACAGATTGGCATAGTATACTTTATTGCAAACAAAGATATGGAGAGAACAAATTTGGCAACAAAAGGGACAGTTTTAGGGAGGGGGTAGGTATTAATAATAAAGAAAATGTTATTGGTAAAAGGAGAAAAGAATGTAAGAAATATAGGTGAATATCAGGGGAAAGTTAGACAGAAATGGTTAAGATTGATGAAGAATAACTAATAATTAAGGACTGAAAAATAAGAATGAGGGATACAAGGGAGAGGAGGGTCATCAACACACGGAAAACCAGGGGTTATGTGTATTGAGACCGAGACTCAAGGCAAGCAGGAAGGAAGGGTATTTTAGATGTGAATAAGTCATTTTGTTATTGTGTGAAAGAAATGTTACAACTGTCAATGTATCGATGAAAATGTATGTAGAAGAAAGATGAGAAATAAATACTAAACATGTCATTCTGATGTTATAAATGAACTACAACAATTTTCAACCCACCTACAAAGTGACTCATGTTTTGCATTTTGTGACCTTGGTACAGTAATTAAAATTGTTCAAGTATTTCTTATTGATGCCTTTTTAAAAATTTAGCCAAATTATTAACGTCTTCTAATCTCCTTTCCAACTATTCTACTCACCAGGAATATATAAAGCTATTAATTTTGTTAATTTTATGTTTCATGTTTCACACTGTACCTTATTTTATTTTTCATAATACCTTGTACCTGTTCCAGGGGAAGACAGGTAGTGGCGGTGTGACGTCAGCTCTAACCGCCAAATATTGCCCCAAACGTAAGGCAGGTTAGCATGTGATGTCACCGTGCTGATTTCTGCTGCCCAAGAGGAAGGAAATAGTTTGATGTGTTGGGGTTCCGACAGCGTAGGAAAGACAGGAAATGTATCGGGTATTAATAATATGTACAACTTACATCATGGGTGTTGTAATATTAATGCTATAAACAATTACATTTTGGCTCTGAGCTATGAGAAAATATATAAAACTTCAACTCATAGTTGAAGTCCGAAGGTCAAAATAAAACATACAGTAATTTTCTCTGCAAATTAGAGGAGACCCATTCAGAACAAAATTACATGGATATTTTCCGACACTTTGTGTTTCGTTTTTCTTTAACTAGTTTATCAATGTCAGGACGTAATGTCTGGGAAAGTTGTAATCAAAGGCTGCTAGATTGTGATCCGACAAGGTACTTCGGGGTTTGGACTTAGCAAATTTCATAACAGAAAAAAATTGTTTGCACACATGTCAAACCAAACATACACAATGTAGGTGCAGCAAGTGAATACAAGCTCAGAAATCTGGTTTGGGGGACATTCTTGTAAAAATCAGCCAAGTCTTTCTTGTGTGTATATTTCTACTTCAATAAATATCACATAGTAAATTTAACTGTTCCATTTGGTATGTGGCAGCTACATTGTCATCGAGTGCACTACACCTGACTGAACCCTCAGATTCGGAACTCACAGCGCAATTTATATAGGCAACTTGGTACTACACAGCTCTTGCCTGACATCACACGCAATGCAGATCTCGCCCCTGGCTGAAATATGTCACAACTCTCAAAGCTGTCTTCCTCTGACCTGTTCAGTTATATTATTTTCTGTTAGCTGTTGGAATAATTTGGTTGCAGGACAATGCAGTATTCTTTGAAAAAGGAAAGATGATAAAATGTATTATTTTGCTTAAATTTTCCAAAAGGAATTCCTTTTCCTATTCAGTTACAAAGAATGTTAAATAATTTTTTTTTTCTTTATACTTGTTTATATTACCTTTTCAATAATTCATAACAAATTTTATATGTGAGTTAGAAAAGGAATATGTTCACTTTGCCTGGTTAGTTTGGATACTAAATTTTTCAAACATTCAATCCAAGTTTTACATCCGGTTACCAGATTATGCGTCATTAATGCAAAAAAATAAATGTGCATTTTAAATATTATAAATTATTTTACGTATTTTGATTCTTAAGTTAACTTTATAATACACATAAATACTACATTAAATTTAAACTCCATTGATGAAAATATTCTTATTCAATTTTCTTTTGTGTTCTCTGTAGCATTTTATATACTGTTGGATTTTATGTGCCCTTCTCCTCTTGTTTCTGTGCTTTGTTTTTTGCTTGTTTGTGTAACATTACTGTGCATTGCATTTATGTGTGCGTATGGGCTTACATATCTTTCTGACACATTACTTTGCCATATTTAATTAAGTCCACTTTTATATTTTGCACTTGCAATGCAATCAAATCTTATTTTGTATGTTATCTCCCAATTTGTTTACTTCTGAATATTTGTTTCCACGTTGATATTAATTATTAATGTAGGCCAGTAATCTATCTTTTATGATTTTGTATATTTTTAGGTCATTTTTCGAAACATATGTTTCATCACAAAAATACATTCAGCAGTATGCAACAAGTATTAAACTTCAGTAATAATTAATACATTTAAATATAATATTCAACTTATAATAAATAAAGCTACTGACAGCGAAACAATACAAATATTATAATAAATTATAACAATTTATGACAAACTTCACTTATCTGTTTCTTTAAATTGGCAAATCTCCTAGGATCAGTTTCCATTGCCTAGCGACAGTAACTATAGAATAATCAATGTCAGCTGATGATGCGGTGTTAACATAGTATTTATTTGCTTTTCCTACTGTAGACTTTTGTTGGATCTTGTATCTGTTACAGTTTTTAGTCTTATGTAACTTTTTATATTTATCTTTGTATCTTGAACTGACGTGTCCTATAACATATGTATTATGTTCCAAAAGATGAAATAAATACAATACAATTTGTCAATTTAAAAAACAAATAAGTGAAGTTATAATGTATTAAATATTCATATTCTTTGCAAAAATTTCATAAGAACAATCCAAATTCTTATGTATGGAAGCACATTTTTGAGGATTTCTATAAATGTTATATTATTAGATAGAATTGACATGAAAAATTTAGTGCCATGGCCAGGATTTGAAACAAGGATCTCGACTCTATGCAAAACCTTAGCCCGTATATGGCTAGAATGAAGAAATGATTAATTTCCATCAATTAACTTAAATAGTTATAGTATTATCTTACGTTCACCCTACATTCTAGTTACAAGACAAAGAGTATTGTAATACATTGCTATAGATTCAGCATTTCTTGGATGTTGCAGTCAACATATGATTGCGTGGGAAGAGCTCACTCTTACTGGGCAGAAGCCTCAGTGTATGTGTTGAATAATCAGTGAATAATTATATATATAAAAAATCAGCATAAGGGTGAGCAATTGAGGAACCAAGGGTAGTGTATTTGACTTTTTGGCTTTCTAAGTTCTAGCACTATACTTTTAGTAAGTTAAATTATTAAATTCTAATCAATTACTCCCAAACTTATCCACATACAAACAAAGCATTAATATATATTGTGACTTTGTGGGTTCGTGAAATGAAAAGTCCAATTGCACCACTCAAAAAATGTTCTTTATTTCCACCGAATTACAATCAGAACACTTGTCAATTAAACAGAATTACGTAATGCACAATTACAATTACAATTTCACCAGTTCGTCTGTCACAGGTTCACTTCACGCAGTTACGTTCCCTCACTGGGCGCTCCTCACGATGCTCGCCAAGAACTGAACTGAACTCACAGTCACCTCATCCCTCTATTTATAGGTGGCTAAATGCTTCTAGAGAATTCCTTACCATGGAGGGGGAAAACACTCTCGAGGTTTCATGTTCTTTCAGGCGGCAGGAGGAGGGGGAAACGAAGATTCAGCCACCCCTGTGGTTTCCCCTCCCTCCACTGTCACGCCTCTGCAAGCGGTACCAATGCCTCATGCCCCCCTCTACCAGCTTTCCCCCGCATTTATTGATCGGTACCGTAGAGTTTGCCGATTGGGTAACACTGCACCCTCCTCAAGGCTGGTCGTCCCGAACAGCACCATCGTAGTGGGCCAGGCGATCCAGGTGTACCACCAACATCTTTCCTCAGGGCACCTTCTGGATGCGGTAGACCACATCATTAATCCTCTTCACCACATGGTACGGTCCTTGCCATGGCTGCTGAAGCTTCGGGCAGCGTCCCTTGGTCCGGGTAGGGTGGTACAACCAGACCAGGTCAACTTGCTGGAACCCTTGGCTGTTGGCTTGCCTGTCGTATCGGGTTTTCATGCGGTCGCTCGCCTTCTGGATGTTCTGGCGAGCCATCTCGTGCATGTCGTGGAGGTGGTCCACCAGGTTCTCCACATACTCGGTCGCTGGCTGTTTCACCCCCGGAGGGTTTCCAAAAGCCAGGTCACAAGGGAGGCGTAACTCTCGGCCGAACATTAAGTTGACTAGCGTCATCCCCGTGGTGTCGTGTGTTGACGAGCGGTAGGCCAGCAAGAACACTGGCACATTGACGTCCCAGTCTCGCTGATGGCTGGCCACGACCTTCCTCAAGTGTTCCTCTAAGGTCTTGATGTACCTTTCGACCATGCCATCCGACTGGGGATGTAGAGGTGTTGTGCGGGTTTTGTTAACCCCAAGTCTCTCTAGTGCCTCCTTCATCAGGTTGGACTCAAAATTGGTGCCTTGGTCACTGTGCAGCTCTAACAGTACCCCAAATCGGCAGAACACTTGCTCCACGAGGCAGTCTGTGATTGTCCTTGCCTTTTGGTTCGGGATGGAATGCACCTCCGGCCACTTAGTGAAGTAGTCCACGACCACCATCAGGTACTTGTTTCCTCGGTCGGATATTGGGAACGGTCCAGCAATGTCAACGGCAATCCGTTCGAATGGCGCTCCAACGTACTGCTGCATGCGACCCCGGCTCCTAGTTGGGGGCCGCGACTCGCAGCGCACACGTGACACTGATGGCACCATCTCTCAGCGTCTGCTCGGAGCCTCAGCCAGTAGTAGCGCTGCCGTAGTTTGTCAATCGTCCGGTTCGCTCCCAGGTGTCCTCCTGTAGTACCGGCGTGTACTTCTTCCACGACTTCCGGGACCTTACTCCGGGGAAGTACCAACTGTTCTCTCTGCATCTTCCCATCGAGTGATTCCCATACCTGGAACAGCACGCCCTCTCTGATCTTCAACGAGTCCCATTGGGCCCAGTACGACTTGTAGGTGGCGCACCTTGGTGCGATATCCTCCCAGGTTGGTCTTGTCCCTGCCTCCACTTCCCTCAAGAGTGGCCCCAGGTCTGCGTCCGCCAGCTGCTCCCTCCTCATGCCTGCGCTATAACAGCCGTCCGCAGGCACTGCCGTGACTACTCGGACTGCTGCAGCATGCTCCTTCTCTTCCACTCTTCCGCAATGGCCGCACTCTTCTGGACAGGGTCTTCGGGACATAGCGTCTGCGTTACCGTGGCTCTTCCCTCTACGATGTTCTGAGGTGAAGTCGTATCCTGCAGCCTCTGGACCCAATGTGCTGTCTGGCCTTCCAGGTTCCTAAAGTTGAATAGCCAGGTTAGGGCGGAATGGTCAGTCCTCAGGTGGAATGGCTGACCGTACAGGTACTTATGGAAGTGCTCCAAGGTCTTTACTACCGCCAATAATTCTCGCCGGGTGACACAGTAGTTATTCTCTGCCTTGGATAGTGTCTTGCTGTAGTAGGCTATCACCCGCTCATGGCCGTCCTGGATCTGCAATAGGACGCTTCCAATGCAATGGTTGCTGGCGTCAGTGTCCACAATGAAGGCGCCACCAGGTTGTGGAAATCCCAAAATTGGAGCGCTGCATAGGGACTTCTTCAGGTGCTGGAAAGCGTCTTCGGCATCCTCCATCCACACATAAGGCCGGTGTTCCTCTGTCAGGTGGGTGAGGGGTTTTGCGAAGTTGGAGAACCCCTTTATGAAGCGGCGGTAATAACTGCATAGCCCCAGGAAACTGCGCAACTCTTTCTTATCCTTTGGGCGAGCACAATCTCTCACAGCCTGTGTCTTCTCCGGGTCTGTGGCCACTCCGGTTGCTGAGACTATGTGGCCCAAGTAGTTCACTTCCTTGCGGAAGAGCTGGCACTTCTTCACATACAGCTTCAAGTTGGTCGCCTGCAATCTCTGTAACACCTTACTCATATTCTCGAGATGGTCTTCAAAAGTTTTACCGACGACGATGTCGTCCAGGTATAGCAGGCAGGCGTCGTAAGTCAGTCCTCTCATCATTGACTCCATGAGGCGTTGGAAGGTAGCTGGTGCGTTGCAAAGGCCAAAGGGCATAACTGTGAACTGCCAGAGCCCTTGGCCTGTCGAGAATGCGGTCTTCTCCTTGTCTCTCGGATCTACAGCTACCTGCCAGTAGCCCGACTTCAGGTCCAGGGTCGAGAACCACTGCGTACCAGCTAGCGTGTCCAGGGTGTCGTTAATCCAGGTAAGGGGAAGCAGTCCTTCCGGGTGACAGCGTTCAGCTTCCTGTAGTCCACGCAGAAGCGTAGCTCGCCGTTCTTCTTCATCACCAAGACTACAGGGGAACACCAAGGGCTGTCAGACTCTTCAATCACCCCCCTGGATCTCATGTCCTCCAGCATGTCTCTTACCGCCACTTGCTTCGCCAGCGGAACGCGTCTATGTGGTTGTCGAATAGGCCGGGCGCCCCCGGTGTCGATGCGGTGAAGCACTTTGTCCGTGTGGCCGTAGTCACTATCACCTTGGCTGAAGACGCGCTGATACCGTCTCAGCAGTTGTCGAACTTTCTCCAGCTGTTCTGCGGTCAGCCGCCCTCTCCAGTAAGCCTTCTAGACGGGGCCCCAGGTGTTGCGTCGGCACCGGCTCCTGTGTCTTGTCGATTGCTGTTACGCTTACCACGGGCTCGCACGTTCCCAACTCCGTCCCGGCCTGGACGTCGTGATCGGTGTCCGCTGGATTTAGCAGTCTCACTGGCACCTCGTCTCGGCATGGCAGCAATGCCCTGGCTACACACAGTCCGTGTACAGGCATCTTCTGGTCCAGCATCATGTTCCTGGTTCTCTGGCTTTCCAGTCGCGCCGTCACTATCACCTCGCTCCTCGCGGGGACAAGCACGTCTTCGTTCAAGACGACCCTGCAGATTCCAAGGTGCTCTTCGGGTTGACGGAGTATAACCTCTTCTCCGTTGAGCCGCAGGACCTTCCTGCCGACGTCGACCGTCGCCTCGTGTCTCCTGAGGGCATCCAGTCCTAGAATCACCTCCTCAGCCACCTTTGCGACGAACACCCACAGACGCACGGCACTCCGTCCCAAGGTCAGCTCCAGCAGGGCCTCCTTCTCCACAGGCAAGGTGTCGCCCGATGCCGTGACAAGCTGGTATGGTCGGCTCGGCTCGGCTTCCTTATCGGCAAACCCTTCGCCACGTCAGGTCTGATGGTCACGGCTGCCCCGGTGTCCAGCACGCGTCACGGCTTCCCTCTCACCCAACCGTCCGCGATGAGGCTGTCATCCATACGCCGGCTGACGGCGCGCAGTGTCACTCGAGGGGATGGTGGTGATGGTGCCGACGTGCCCCTCTCCACGACGGCCCTTACTCGTTTTCCGGCTGCTCTTCCTGGTGTGGGCAGTCTCTCTACAGGTGTCCGGGCTGTCCACACCCCCAACACAGGCCACTAGGTCTTCGCCGGCGTCCCCCGGCTGGTCTCCTGTCTCCGGTGTAGCGAACACTCCTCGTTCTCGACGTCGGTATAGCTGTTACCTTGGCCGCCTCCATCCTTAATGCTGCCGTTAGCGCCTCGTGGATGGTTTTATAATCGCCGAGCATTAGGCGCTGACGAATGTCCGTGTCCCGTACCCCGTCAACGAATGTGTAGGCAGCTTCCTGGGATACGAACTCTGGTGGGAGGTTACACAGAATTACGTAATGCACACAATCACAATTCACCAGTTCGTCTGTCACAGGTCCACTGCACGCAGTTACGTACACTCCTCTGATGCACGTACATGGTCCGTTCTCTCACTGGGCGCTCGTCACCGCTGCTCGACAAGAACTGAACTCTCTCCAGCCCGGCGCGTAGCTTATATAGGTCCAACTGGCCAATCTAGAAGGTTCCGCATTAGATGAAATATCCGGTATGTTCGAGAACTCAGGGGGAGGTGAAAGAGACGGCACAGTGATGTTTTTCCAGCCACCCCTCGTTACCGCTATAAGACAAATGGGTGGGCGTGGCCGAACGCCTACCGTCCGGCCCCACCGCCGGTCGGCTCCACAGGAAGTCCCGACGTTCGGATGTGTGTGTGTGTGTAGTGTTTAACGCCCGCTTTTACTACATACGGCACCGCAGGCGGTGACACTGATGATGCATGAGATGAAGATGGAGCACTGGTGGAATGAGATGGCGGGAGGTCCCGGAGAAAACCCGCCCCAACGCCGTGTTGTCCACCACAAATCTCACTTTGCGGTCGCCTGGGATCGAACCCGGGCCGCCTTGGTGAGAGCCAAGCGGTCTAACCACTGAGCCACGGCATGGCCACCGACGTTTGGGTGACAGTATTCTGAGATATGCATGGTGCTTTTAATCTGGAATTTTCGCTGAGCATGGAACCACTGTGAACAGTGCAGCCTACATAAAGACTTTGGCAAAGTTGCATTGTGCCCTTTATGACAGATGCCACAACATTAATGCTTACGATGTCAAACTTCATGACAATGCTTGGCCCCATGTTGCTGGTTCTGTTTTTGAAAAAAAGCAATGCATATGGTTGGGAGGTGCTCCAGCACCCACCATATAGTCCAATACCTGCACCATTGAACTTTCATCTGTTTGGCCCTGTGAAGAAATTCTTTGCGGGCCAACGCTTTGCAATAGATGCAAAAGTGAAATCAGCAGTCCACAGATGGCTGTATGCTAACCAAATAGACTTCTCTGACAGAGCATATTGAACTGGTACCACAATGGGAGAAATGTGTTGAAAAACTTGGTGACTGTCGAAAAGTAGATACGAGATGTAAGTTCAGTTGTGATTTTTTTTAATTATTATTATTATTTTTTTTTTTTAAATTTGTTGTGTATTATTTTTCGATTCGACCGCGTATTTAAATTTTTATATACTTTTGTGTATAAACTCTTTAGTAAAATCATTAATTAAAGCTGTGTTAATGTGTTAATATTCCATATTAAATTCCTCCTTAATTAGAGTTATGTTTATGAACCTGTAAATCAGACTATTAAGAACAGTAAATTTACATTAAAAAGGGTTGAAAGTTTTATAATTTAGAAACTGAGCAATGGAACGTTTCAGGTATATTAAATATAAACACATGGATAAGTCAGCAGTTGCTGATCAGTTTTGGTCATCTAAACATGAAATGAATCCAGAAGTTAAATTGTTAAAACTATTGAATGGACCAGTAGATGTAATGGTTAGGGAGAAACTATTTATTTTGGAAAATAATCGCATGATAAATTTTGAAATCCTGCCAATAGATGTCATCAATAAGTTTGTGTTTGTAAGAGCTAACCAAAAGGCTATTCATTCCAGCTGAGGATGTGATGGAGACATCACTAAACTCGTCTTGGAGAATTTAGACAATTTATCAAACAGATAAGTGAATAAGTGAAGTCTGTTGCTAAGTGTTGTTGTTTATTCATAACACTTGGAGTGCTTCACTCAGTAGCTTCAGTTTTTTTACAAATTAAACTAGGTGTTGGTTTAGTAATAATTTTACTTGCCTTTTTATATAGAAAATCAGCCACTTCATTGACATTTATTCCACAATGGGCTGGAATCTATTGAATTATCATTCTTTTATGTAAATAGGTGAATTGTAATATTTTACGACATTCTATATTGTTGTAATGGTTGTTATATCTTGTGTTATAGCAATGATTGTTGCTTTTGAATCACAATTAGTTTTTTTTCCCCTCACAAATTTTTTATGTTATAAAAGAGATTTTGTAAACTTAATAAAATTACCATGATTTTGCCATAAAAATTTGTTGAATAGCTAAGTTTCAGTAAAATGAGAAGAGTGGGCATGTCACTCCTGCACCAGTGCCTTCGTCATTTGGTAGACTGGAACCATCAGTAAAAATATGTAACCATTCAGGGGAAGGATAAGTAAATTTATTATTTCCAGTGACAATTGTTTTAGGATGGCTGGAGGATTGTTTCTTAGTTGTAGGATATCTTTTAAATTTGTAATTTGTAATTTCTGTTTGATTTTATGTACAATGCTTAAGAAGCTTTGTTTGGTTTTTAAATGAATTTCTAATTTTTGTTTAACCCATTTATTAAGAGGTAACCTTATAAATTTCTCATATTGTATGATTGCTGTTTTCTCAATTACAGTTTCTATGTTTGGGTTGTTCATCAAAATTTGCATGGCAGAGATTGGTGTGTTTGAATAGCTCCTGTTATCAGGTGAAGGATTTGATTTTATGGTTTATTAAGTTTTTCTACATTTGTAGTTAGAATTTCTTTGCAATAGTGAATAATAGTTTTTTAAAAATGTTGTATGGTTTCATCTGCACCTTTCTTTGGTAGCAGCAGTCGACAGTAAATGCTGACAATCCAGACAGGTAGAACATCAAGCAGCCAGTTCAGAGGTTTTGGACAGACAGATTTAATGGTTTGGGAGAAAATATCTATTTTGAAAAATAAAGACTGAATGATGGATTTTGAAATCAAACCAACAGATGTCATCAATAATTTTGTGTTTGCTCCGGTAGATGGCAGTAGAAATGCAAACTATCCATCAACTGTTGTAATTAACCAAAAGGCTATTCAGTCTAGCTGAGGATGGGACGGAGATGTAACGAAACCGATTCCAAAGAATTTAGACAATTTACCAAACAGATAAGTGAATAAGTGAAGTGTGTTGCTAAGTGTTGTAGTTTATTCATAACACCTAGTTTCATTCCATTTTGTTCTATAAAAAGAATAATATGCAATAAATACATAAACAAAATCAATAAATACACAAACAAAACATATGGAAAAATGGAAAAATTTACAAGATAACACTAACAATATTTCTACGTTACCAAGAAAATCTGCAGTTGCAACCTTCAGACAAGACATAATTGTTTACAAAAAAACCTGTGTAGACAAGACATAATTGTTTACAAAAAAAAAAAAAAAAAAAAAAAATCTGTGTAGATTTGGAATAGCAGACATATGCCTATTCTGTAACTTAAATGAAGAAATGGATCGTGACCATATTCTACATTGTCCAACTTTTACAGAAGATTCCAACCTCCCAGCTAAATACTGATGTGCAAGAAGACAATTGATTTCATTATCATTTAACATTAGATACCAACCAACCAAAATTTTTAAGACTACTTTTAAAGGCTTTACTTATCAGCTTCATTAAAAAGATGCTGAAATTGGCCAACATCTTTGTCCATACATTTTTGGAACCCCTTTAGGGAACTAACCATCACTCGACGTAGGTTCATGTGAAATGCTGGCAATTTCCCAGCAGATATTTTCTTTTAATTCTTCCAGATTTTATAGGTTTGTCTTGTACATTTTAAGTTATTCCAGAGATAGAAATTGCAGGACGTGTGGTTGTGGGACCAAGAGGCCACAAATCCCTACTATTAATTGTCCCGAAACACGCTTTCAATGGTTCTCATTGAAATATTGAGCATAAGCTATTGGACAGTCTTGTTGAAAAAATACAAAATCATGCTCCCTGTCTGTCAATTCTCTTTAAAAAATGGGAGGGTGGGTGCAAAATTGCACTCACATAGGTATGGATGGCAACAGCCGACTTAAAGAAACAAATTCCCATAATTCTCTCTATGCTTATAGCACACTGTACTCCAATTTTTTTTATCATCACAGGGTACTTCATTACCAAGAGCTCCAGTAACGATTGTTTTGTGTACACACATATTCATGAAGGTGGACTCAAGCCCCATAAATGAAAAATTTCTCTGGGATAACTTAAAGTGTAGAAGACAAATTCACACCCCCTGGTAGAATTAAAACAAAATATCTGCCAGGAAGTAGCCAGCATTTAATAATGTAAACTATAGCGATTGATGCATACTTCCTTAAAGAGGTGCCAAAAATGTATGAACAACATAGTGGCCAGTTTCAGCATCTCCTTTCAAAAAGCTGGTAAGTAAAGCCTTTAAAAAATAGTTTTAAAAACATTGTATGGTCTCATACACACCTTTCTAAGACGAGGGCTGAGGATGCGGACAGGCAAAACACAGCGTAACCAATTCTAATGGTTTTGACTCTCCCAGTATTTTCATAAATTATACTAATACAAATGAGTTTGAGTTCTCTTCTGCACATACACGTTACGAGAATACAGGGTGACTGAATGTTCACATCCTCTTAAATTCACTGTTATATCAATTTTTGTTACTTAAATCATACTTTTTTAGCACTTTATGTATATAGTAAATATGAAAACAATACCCATGTATATATTAAGGAGTGCAACTTTTGCTTTTATTTGCATGCTTTTTTATAGAGTAAATGAGTGTGGTCCATTTAAGGGCCAGTAAAGGCTAGGTCATTTGGGCCTGTTTTTATAGATTTTGCCTATTCTTAAATGCACTCATTCACACTACACTGCAGTATAAATTACACCTTATATCATAAAATGTGGAATCAAAGAGACATTGTATTTTTCTGAACCATTATTTTATTCAATTCGTATCAATTAGCTTTTTATTTTTCACTTAATAGTGTGGCCTGAATATAACATGATTCATAAATATTTCTCCTTCCCAATCACAAGACATTGAAATATATCTCACTAGCCACTGGCAGATATTATCCCAGAAAATTATTGGGTTGCCAACACCAGTAATAGGATATCAACTACTAAGTTTATATAGTTAATTTCATTGAAATATGGTAATGAATAAAATAAGTATTTTATAAATCAGGACAAACTATGATTAATTTGTAAAAGCCAGAACAAACTGACATCACAAAATGCCTAAAAAGCTCTAGCAATGCCCTAAATTAGAATGGATGGTCACCTTAACTTCCAATTTAAAGACATTTTGTCTTAGATGTTTACTCACATGAAAAACTGAGACCCATTTGTGTCCTTTCCTCTGTTGGCCATGGACAACAGAAATGACTTGTCATGTTTGATCTCAAAATTTTCATCTGTAAAAGAATAAAACAGTGAAAGAAATATGTGGCTATACACTTTTGGATAAACTATCATTCTGGGAATCTTAAAGAACATATTTCCTTCAGCTTGCAACCATGTCAAAAGGATAGCTCAATGTATTTCTTTAAGCAAGAAAAACCATTTTCTTATGCTTACAAAACAGGTGTGACTAGCAAGTTTCCAGCTTGATATTGGAAACCAAATAACTTAGGCATTTATGTTTACACGTTAAGGAATAAACCTACTTAGTCATGCTTTAATGTATGTAAAAGTTCAGTAAAGACATGCTGCATGATACTGCATGACCAAAACTCAAAGCATTCTAGAAATTAACTTTTCAAGGAACTAAGGCAGTAAAACCAATATGAATGGGCATTTAGAATGAACTGACCAATAATTCTAGGTTTTACTCAAACACATTTACTACAAGAACACGTTTTTGTAAGCCATTCCTTACATTTCAGCTGCTGCTGAATAATTATTTGGACCATGTGCACATTGGTAAACAAACAGAAATCTCAACATTAGGGTAGAGTATTTTACAAATATTAAATTCAAGCTAACAGTCATCTTGTGATTACTTGTAGTGATAGGCCTGCAGAACCTTATTTAAAAACCCCAAAATTCTTGCTCTTGCTGGTGCACATATATATTCTATGTTAAGGTATCTTACAGATATTTATAATAATTTCAAAACAAACCTTGCTTGACTACAGTATGACGAATGCAGGTAATCTGCACAGAAAGTAAATAGCTTAAAAACTGTTCCAGAAAACATGTTACTATTCTGCAATAAAAATGTACAATAACCTTGCAAACTACCTGAAACTATTAGAAACCTGAAACTTATTTGATATGATTGTGATTAATAATGAAAGTTACTATACAATTTGGTATTTTTGTCTAAGTCTAGAGAAATAAATCTTTGGAAATTTCCTGTGGTAGCTCTATATACTGCTAAAAATTATATATGAATATCTACCAAATTTTATTTTTACTGAATTGCATTCAAATTCTTTTTCTTTAAAAAAGATTCAACAATGTGTGCTTTTTTAATTTAATTTTTTTTTTTGTAATTTACGTCCTCCAACGTTAAAGTCATATCGGACGATGAATGAAATTGGTGAAATGATGCTCTAATGAGTCCGGAGTCCATGGAGCTTAGAGCTACCCGACATTCATCTTTCAGGATAAGGGAAAACCCCGGAAAAACCTTATCCAGGTAAATCACCCTTACCGAGATTCGAACTCAGGACCTCTTGAACATGAGGCAGACATGCTACCATCTACGCTACCGAGGCAGGCAATGTGTGCTTATGATCCTCATTTCATTGATAATTATCCTCACTCCTCCACAATATATCTAGTTCTGCAAAAAATGGAAGATAAAGTGCCTTTGCTGAAATTCATAATTTTTTTTACCTCTGCTTGTTATGTTCTATTTAAATTACTTTTATCATTCTTTCAATTCTGAACCTAGTACACAGGTTTGGAAAAGATTTCATTGGCTTTAATGCATGGTCAAATGACAACACATGTAATTTGTGGTTGATCTTTCTGTTTGATAATTAGTTTTGGAATGAATAAGATCCAACATCACTAATACTCTTTTAAAGCCTTTCTGTGACACAAGAATTTCATACCTACTGAATTATGTGTGAAGTATTCCAGTTCTATAGTTAAGAGTGAATGAAAAAATAATGGTGAAAATCCAAGTACCCAAAGCACTTAGCACTTTTCCTCCAAACAGTCACAAGAAGTAAGATTTTTTTTTTTACCAATAACTCGCATGTAAACCAAGTCCTCCATCTCAGCTTGGAGGAGTATCTCTCAAACTATGTATGATCTAACAGACCTGTTTCTAATTTTTTTTTCTTTTTAATTCAGGGAGTTTCAAAACATGTTCTTCCAATGAAGTCTTGGTATCAAATTTTTGAGTTGAGTACAATACTTCCCCTACATAATAGTATACAAGTTAATAACCCTAATGATGGCATTTGCACCCATGTAATAACTTATTGTAATACAAATTATACACATTTGCTGGGCTTGTATGTTGTGGTCTAACAGGTTTGAAAATTCCCAACATTTCTCCAAGGTCTGCGTTTGGCATCTTCGAGCTCTGATCAGTTACAGATGACAAGTGCAGTCCTTAGTGAATAAGACTAAACATTCTCTATCTTCTGCAATTTTCCTCGACTTATTTTTCAAAATAATCATCTTTCTCCTTGTCATCATTAGCAATTCTTTTAGTCTCCTCAACTGCAAAACACTATGACACTATATATCATTTCTTGTGCCTTCATAACGACCAAAATACAACTACTTTATCTGCATAGCTTACTTCACCTAATATGTTCCTTTCTCTGTCCCAATTCTATAAAATAAATAACAACTGATCTATCCATACCATATAAGCATGAAAGTCAAGCAACTAATTTACCTCATTAATGCACATTACTGTGAAATTAACACGTATAATTCCAGTTTCATAATGCTAATGATTATTTAACCTTGAGAAACACATTAGCAGTTTTAGGATAGATATCTATTATTAAGCCATGTCTACTTTTAAAGTGCAACTAATCCTCCCCACTCCTTGGGTTCCATGTGGAAAGAAAGGTAGCAGAGGACCTTATTTCACAATAGTCGCTTATGGTGGAAGATTCTACTTTATGACTGCTTGGAGGATAGGCATTAAATGAGGTTTTTAAGTGCTTTGGATATGTGTATTGTTCATCATTACCAACGAGAGATGCGGACTGAAGAAACATGCACAAACTTAAAATACCAACATGTGCAACCAAAATTATGATATAAGAATGTGTGACGAACCATGACACAATAGTATATAATAAGAAAAGCAATCATAACTGTCATAATAACAGAAAACATTACATATTTGGTTTTCTTCTTTTGTAGTTGTTTTACTAATGTTTGATACTGTTTTGTGGAAAGGGTCTTCTATTCATAATTCCTCAATCTAGTGGGCTATTGCGTTACTTCGTAAGTTGATTGTGATGGCATATTCTCTTCAAAGCAGAGAACATGCATAGCTTCCACTCGTTTATCAAGATTTCATTATCGACAGATGTTACCACATTAGTTGATGTGACTGCAGATTTCAGAGACGCGCCGTTGTCAACAGACACTAGTCGCTATTCTACAACTCTAAACACGAAATTAATATAAACTGTTGCTGATACTGTGGAGTGCATCTAATCTAATCGTTACATGTAAAGTAATACACCTGCATTATAATTACCTGCAAATGTTCCGCCGTATATTGACTCACCACCCGTGCCATTTCCGACCGAGAAGTCACCTCCTTGTATCATAAAATCCTTAACAACTCTATGAAAAATAATTCCTTTATAATGAAGAGGCTTGCCCGTAGTTTTCCCTATGCCCTTTTCTCCAGTACAAAGGGCCCGAAAGTTTTCACAGGTCACCGGACACACATCGGCGTAGAGCTCGAAAACAATTCTACCCATTGGTAAACCTCCTACTTCTACATCGAAGAAGCATCTTGGACGATGAGCAGGTTTCGTAACCGTCATTTTTCTGCAGAAGTTTTGTAAAATTATAATTTAGAATGCAGATAACGCGATATGAAATTAAAATACCGCAGAAATTTAACTTTACTATTTATCCGACAAAAACGTTAATGACAACCACATTTTATCCATCTAAATTTCAGCTACATTCCATTAAACACCTTGGTATATTATTCACGGATATCCGACAGTCAAAAATAACACATATCCACATATTTATTCAATGATCATATACACTGTTCACGACGCAAAGCATCATTCCGCCATAGAAGAATACTTTCAGTTTACACAGTTTACATGTACACTGTGCAGGTACAATTGTGTGTACGATCAATTCCCGCTAGGAAAGATCACAGAACATCTACATATTGTAAATGAAACTTGGTGTTCTGTGTACGAACGAAAATTAGTCGTAAACAACAGAATATCAAACAAATTGTGGGCCGTGAGCAAACGGTAACTGTTGTTACGTAAGAATCACAATGCCTATGCTACTTGTTAAATTGGAATTATTGGTTATGTGCAGGAAGAAATGGAGAAAACTCTCTATTGTAACCAGAATTTGTTGCAGCAATGTTTAAATATGACACAACAATGTTTTATTGCTGCTTGAAAAGGCAAAGGAACCAAAAGTTATTGTGTTCGTATTTGTTGTATTTATTTAGTAATAAGACATATTGTATACAATTAAACATAGAAAAGCATACAATAAATGGTGAGGTGAAGCCAACAATTTTAAGCAGTGCAACGTGATAGTAAAAAAAAAAAAAAAAAAAAAAAAAAAAAAAAAAAAAAAAAAAGCCTGCTAATTGTTTACCATAAAACCAACTACACAAGATCAACAAACTGAGTCCTTGAGAGTGAATGTCTCTATTTGCCAACACTCCCCTTCAAGAACAAGAACGAAGAAAATAAAACATTTTTATTTAAGTCCCAAACGGTTTCTACACATAACAAACTTTGATAAAGGCACGGCTTTGGCGAGAATGTCTGCATCCATATCTTCTGTTCTGCAGTAGGCAATCTTGATGTCTCCTCGCATCACAGTTTCCTTTATGAAGTGTTCCCTGATGCTTATGTGTTTTGAACGAGAACCAACTATTGGATTTTCTGCTATATTCTTGGCAGCCTGATTATCATTTAGGATTAGTATATGACTGTATTTTAGTTCAAAAACATTTGCAAGTTTTTTTTTTTTCCTTCAAATGAAGTGCCTCTTTTGTAGCATAAGTCATAGATATATATTCTGCTTCCGCAGTTGATTGGGCTGTTGTTCTTTGCTTTCTGGATTCCCAACTGATGACTGAACCAGCAAATTTGAAACAGTAGCCAGTGTATAACTTGTAGTCCACAGGGCAGGATCCCCAGTTTGCATCAGCATAACCAATTATGGGCTTGCCAGTTCTGGTGAAACATAAACCAAGCACCTTGGTTCCTTTTAAGCATCTTAGAACCCTCTTGGCAGCTGTCCAATGTTGTTTACCATAACATTGATTGAACTGACTAAGATAACTTACAGCATGAGTGATATCTGGTCTTGTTGCTACAGATATGTACATAAGACTTCCAATAAAGTTCTGGTAGGGAAGATTTGCTTCTTTTCTTTCAGTTTTGGTTAGTTTTAGCCCAACTTCCGTCGGTGTATTTGCAGGTTTACAGTCTGTTAAGTTGTAACGCTTGAGCAGATTTTCTATGTACCTGGATTGACAGGTTTTAATTTTACCATATATTCTCTTGAATTCAATTCCAAGACAGTATTTCAAATGCCCAAGGTCTCTCATCTGAAATGTTTCCATCAGATCCTTCTTGAGGTTGCTCACATTCAATTTGTTTGACGAGGCAGTCAGGAGGTCATCAACGTATACAGCTAGTAGAAATTTTTCTCCCCCTGTTCCAAATGTATATACACAAGGGTCTGCATGAGAAGGTTTGAAACTTAAACTTTTCAATTTAGAGTCTAGTTTGACAAACCATTGTCTTCTCGCTTGTTTTAAGCCATAAAGTGCTCGTTTCAGAAGACAGACTTTCTCACTTTTACAGCTCTTCAAGTCTTCAACATTTTTCATGCTTTAACATATATTGTTGACTGAGGGTTGTCAACCTCTTCAACAATGATGTCACATAGATATCTTTCAAGTGAATCTGGAACTTCCATGTATATTTTTACTTCCAGTTCTCCATTCAGGAAAGCAGTTAATACATCTAGCTGATTTATCTCCATTTCTTCTTCCACTGCTATACCAAGAATAAATCTTATAGAACTTAGCTTAGCGACTGGTGCAAAGGTTTCTTCATAATCTACTCCTGGACTTTGTGTAAATCCTGTGGCAACCAATCTAGCTTTTCGATGTTCTAGATTTCCTTCAGCGTCATATTTATATTTTAATATAAATCTGGTTCCTACTATGTTCATGTCCTTTTCTCTTTTAGTAAGAATTCATATATCATTTTCCAAATGAGCTTTTATTTCTTCCTTTATTGCATTGTCTTAGACATCAGGCGATTCATCAGATGAAGATTCTTCTTTAAAAGCACAAATCATTGCACTGTCACTTGTAGCACTATCCTTAAGTGTCTGAATTTCTGGTTCATCACATGTTGATTTAATGGAGAAAACAAAGTCATTAAATCTGGTTGGAGCCTTCTTGCTCCGTCGTGGTCTCAGTATTGGTGGGACTTCATTTATTCATAACTGGGAGGCATCTTGTACTGGTGTCTCTTGGTTGACATCACCTTCTTCTTGCGTTTGTTTTTCAACAGTTTGATGTTTCAGTTCTATTATATAGTCAAGATCCTTTTCAACAGCATCATCTTGTAGATTTAAAGATTTTTGAAGATACATTTTGTTGAGGACTTTTATATATCTTCTAACAACTACTTTACTTTGATCAGCAACCAGATTCTGTATGCTTTCTAGATTTCTGAATAGTCAAAAAAATTCCAGGTTTTGCTTTTGGTTCCAGTTTTCCTCTTTTTGGGTTTTTGTCCAAGATATAGGCAACTGATCCAAACCATGCAGATGTCTTACAGAAGGTACATGTCCAAGCCATCGCTTGAAAGGCGTTTCATGATTTATAGCTCTCGAAGGTGAAAATGAAATGTGTAGTGTTTAACGCCCGCTTTTACTGCATACGGCACCGCAGGCGGTGACACTGATGCTACATGAGATGAAGATGGAGCACCGGTGGAATGAGATGGCGGGGGAAACCGGAGGTCCCGGAGAAAACCCGCCCCAACGCCGTGTTGTCCACCACAATCTCACTTTGCGGTCGCCTGGGATCGAACCCGGGCCGCCTTGGTGAGAGCCAAGCGGTCTAACCACTGAGCCACGGCGTGGCCACTCGAAGGTGATCTGTTGTATAGATAGTTGGCCGCATTTACAGCTTCTGTCTAAAACTTTTTAGTTAGATGAGCATAGATGAGAAGACATCTAGCGTTTTCAACTAAAGTTCTGTTTTTTCTTTCACTTATTCCATTTTGTTGTGGAGTATAAGTCGTAGATAGTCTTCCCTGTATGCCACACGCATTTTGATATTCGCTGAAGTCTTTGTTGCAGTACCCCGAAGTTTCATTATCAGATTGAAGTGCCTATATCTTCTTTCCAGTGAACGTTTCCATGTCGTTCTTCAATTCTTTGAAGTAGTTAAGGGCTTCAGGTTTTGCCTTTAAAAAATATACTCGGCAGTATCTGCTATAGTCAATGAAGGTAACAAAATATTTTGCTCCCCCATGTGATGCGAATCGCATAGGTCCACAAACACCAGAATGGACAATTTCTAGTTGTTCATATGATCTGTTATTTTGTCTGGTTGTAAATGAAGGTCTTGTAAACTTTCCTGCAAGGCATACTTCACATTCAAAAGATCCATCACTCTTAAAGTTTAAACCTTTAAACTTTTTTTTTCACGAAGAGCCAGCTTTAGATCAGCTTCATTTACATGTCCTAACTTTTGATGCCAGCGAAATGAAATGAAATGTGTAGTGTTTAACGCCCGCTTTTACTACATACGGCACCGCAGGCGGTGACACTGATGATACATGAGATGAAAATGGAGCACCGGTGGAATGAGATGGCGGGGGAAACCGGAGGTCCCGGAGAAAAACCCGCCCCAACGCCGTGTTGTCCAACACAAAATCTCACTTCGCGGTCACCTGGGATCGAACCCGGGCCGCCTTGATGAGAGCCAAGCGGTCTAACCTCTGAGCCTCGGCGTGGCCTGATGCCAGCGATATATGTCGGAACACAGGTAGGTTTTTTCATTTGATTGTTTTCGTCTTTAGATTTTATATAATACAAACCATTGGATTTCATAGCTTTTACTATTGGGCATCCAGTTTGATCTGAGATAGTGTTTTCTTCTTTGTTGAAGGTAACATAATGACTCTTTTCTGTGATTTTTCCAACAGAAAGTAGATTTATGGCTAAATCTGAAACAGAGTATCTGGTGGATTAATAGTTCCAATTTTATTTGTGTTCAGTTTTGCCATTCCTTTTCCATCAATTGAAGTAAATTGATTTTTAGCTGCTAGTTTCAATGAATCAGGATCAGACGACACTGACAATTCCATGAATTTCCTTCCGTCATTACAAATGTGTGAAGTGCTTCCTGAATCAAAGATCTATACTGAGCTGTCTAAAATTTTTGTATTGGCTGTCACTGAACACTGTTCTATCATGAACGTATGTTCAGATTTCTTTAAATTCCTTTTCTTTGACCAGCATTCAGATGTATTGTGATTTGTTTCGAACAGATTTTACAGGGAGACCTTTTGAGATTTCCTCTTGCGAACTTCTTTGAGAACAGATGCTTCTTCTGATAGTTACCACTTTTCTGTTAATATTTTTGATTACCTTCATAGAGTGCTTCTTCACTTAATGTGATGTCTTTTTGTCTAGCTTCATTTTCTTCCAATATTTTAATTTTAAGATTATGAACACTGGGTAGTTCTTCTCTCAATTCAATGGCAATTTGAAAAGTTTTAAAAGAGGATGGTAGAGAATACATCATAATTATGACCAATAAGTCTTCAGTTATCACGAGATCCATTTATTTTAGTTTGTCAACAATATACAAGAATATTTTGAGATGATCACGTACACTATCTGTGCTGTGCATTTTCTGTACAGTTAATTGTTTGAGAAGCGTAGCTTTCCGAGCAGGGCCTGAACTTTGAAAATTCTTCTTCAGGGTATCCCATACATCTTTTGAGGTTAAGCAATGCTTTATTTGTTTTAATTCTGGAGGTGAAGTCATAATAATTAGTTCTGCCTTTGCATTTAAATCGTCCGCTTCAAATTTTATTTTGTGTTCGGGTTTGGCGCCATTTGGCGGTTTTGTTTTTTCTCCGGTCACATAACCAAAAAGTCCAAAGAGATGATGCTGTGTATAAGGGCGCTCAACTACACAGGTTATCAGCAGTCCAAAGCGAGTAAGCATGGCTTGCGCTTGCATTTTCCACGTGACATAATTGTCTTTCTTTAGAGGTTCGATACGACAAACACTGGTATTTTAACCATTTTTATAAACTTTTCTTTTGGACATACAATTTTGCAAAAGTAAAAATGACGGATACTTACGTAATCAGCAGAACAAAGATCAAACAACCTTTTCACTTCACAATATTATTTACTGCTTTTCTTTCCCATATTTCATACTTTATGCGCACTGGGAATGTTCTGTGCCCATAACCTGTTGTATTTATTTAGTAATAAGACACATTGTATAAAATTACACACACACAAACGGATACAATAAATATGGTGAGGTGAAACCAAACATTTTAAGCAGTGCAACGTAATCATAATAAAGAAAGCCTGTCAATTGTTCTCCATAAAACTGACTACACAACATCAACAAACTTAGACCTTGAAAGTGAATGTGTTTACTTGCCAACAATATTTCCTTATGAAG